>WYDI02024455.1:0-18327 GCA_009867235.2 Psittacus erithacus | reverse complement strand
TATTTTGTTTTATGGCTTTTTGTGGAATTTTTGGTTTTGTTTTTGTAGCGGTTTTTTATTGGGGTTTTTCCTCCCTCCCACCCCCCAAAAAAAAAAAAAAAAAAAAAGAAAAAATTAAAAATTGCTCTCTTAATCATGCTACTGTGATATTTGGAATAGGTTTTGAAAATCAACCAACAGAGGGAGCATTTGTGTGTTATTATTAATTTAACCAAGTGGCTGGAAACATGGCCATCATTTCTCTGGGTATTTTTGGACAGCGTTTTTGTTGTGTGAAATTATTAAGATTCTTGACTGTTAAGTAAAAATAGAAAATGTTTTGGAGAGGTTTAGTTCTCAAATAATTCAATCTTAACTTTTGCTGACAGTGCAAGCAGGGATTTTATATTGATCGTCAGATTTATTCTTTGGAAAACCAGAAAATTTAGACCACAGAGAATTTATTATTTTGGTTAAAAAGTAATCATTGGTTAAAAATGCATTCAAGAAAACAGTTCAAAGATCTCTAATTTATATTTGCTTTCTATTACAGTGACATTTAGGAGTGCCACTCACACTTCAAGATCCCATCATACAGGAGTCCATAAAAACATGGAATGTAAATATTCTTTTTACCATAATGTCCTGACACCAGTGGTTGTATGAGTCAAGGCAGAGAGAGAAAAAAAATCTGTTTATTTGTCCATCATTTTTTTGTTTCATCTTTGATCATCGTGGCGGGGAGTCTGCCAAATGGAAAATGGAAAATCACTTTGAGAGTAAACCACAGTTTTCAAATTTCTTCCAAGGACATACTAAAACCAGACATTATATATCAAACTAGAGAAAAAAAGGAGAAGCCTCAGTGTTTCTTGGTACATCTTGTTTATGTTTGCTATTTGAGTCTGTTCAACAACAATAATCATCATCATCATTTTTTGCACCCTGTGCTCTACTCTCATCTTTCCTCTTAATCTTTTGAGGAACTGATACCTTTAGCTACTATCTGCACTCTATAATACCTCTCTATTGTCAGCAGGAGGTGTGAACAGACTGCTGCTCTTCACAATGTCTCAGTAGACCAGAGCCATATCGCCGACTGAATAATATGGGAAGCTGTACAGCACTTTAGAACAGGACAGCAAAGTGAAATAACTGGGACACCAGGCCTGGCTGCAAGTGAAACCTGCTGCTTGAGTGAAACCTGATGAGGGTTCCCTCTGAACATCCCTCTTGGCTGGGAAATGTTACAATGGCCAAAATGGTCATGTAGTCAGGATCTGGTGGTGATGTACCACAAGCTTGACTTTGGAAGACTGTGCTGCCCAAAGCCTTTGAAGACAATATTTCTTCTTTGTAGGTGGGACTGCTCTGATGACTGCTTATTTTGGGCCTCATAAGAATCATGTGGTAGATACTTGGAATTATTAAGATCTTCCAGTTAGTAAGATTATTTATATTTTTTTTTATATACATATATATATATTGCTTCACCTGCTGATTAGATTGGGATATTACTATTTGTTTTATCATTTGTCCTACTCCCTAGAATGAAGGACCCTCAAAACCTCTGGTGTCTCAGGCTCTTGGGGATGGGGAGACACAGAATGATATTAACGGCATTAACACTGTCTTAAGACTCAGTGAGGAGCAATACAGTCTGCAGCACTGCCATGTGCAGCAAAAGGAGAACCCTGTTTATATGCCAGCAGGCTATTCTGGGTGTGCTAACACTGGGAGTGAGCAGCTGTGAGAAAAACAGAGAATAAGTGATAGTATACTCTGAAATGGAAATCATAGCAAAGTGCCATATGTGTTGACTAAGTAGTACTGCCAGCGCCTTCATTTCAGTGCTCTGAAGAGATAACTTCCAACTTGCCTGATGAATTCTCACAACATTTTTTTGTTCCACAGCATTCTCCAGAAGTGTCTGGAAATGCATCCATTGTAACCAGTGCACAGCACAGGTCAGCACCGGTCAGGAAAACCCAGTCTTGAATGCTGCTGGAAGACCAGGCAAGACCTGAAATATTTGCCTTCCTCATTGCAGACCTCATTAACTAATGTACATATCATCCCCTGGGAATGCAGTCTCCTAATCGCGAAGTCCTTATGTGAGCACCATGCAGATGGACTCCTGTTAGCAGGACTCATGCACTGCAGTGTTTCCCTTCACTTCTCAAAGCTTTAAAACAAATATGAGAACAGAGTGTGTATTCCCTTGGCAAGGCTGCTTTTCCACTATGTTTGGTTATTTATTTTCCTACCCTAACACTGAAAGCTTCCTTTCAGTTTTTTTCTTGGC
Source organism: Psittacus erithacus (assembly GCA_009867235.2). Lineage (NCBI taxonomy): Eukaryota > Metazoa > Chordata > Aves > Psittaciformes > Psittacidae > Psittacus > Psittacus erithacus. The sequence continues at coordinate 16,043 of WYDI02024455.1, read as the reverse complement.
CTCTTTAAAGATTTGAGAAGCTCCTGTGAGCTGTTTGTACAATGAAGTAAGTCCTGTCAAGCTGTGGACACAGCAGTAATGCTGCCATGGCACGTGTATGCAGGCAAGGGCAAGCCAGGACTTGAAGTAGGGGGGACCTGGAGTGGACTTTGTAGCATTTTTGAATGAAGCAGGCTCCATTTATGCCTGTAAGTAAAAGCCAGACTAGTAAAAGCAGTCAGGGCTCTATTATGGTCCCATCTTTCAAAGTATTCTGCAGTTAATGTGGCGAAGCTTTGAAAATCCAGTGGTTCTTGAACACTCTGGCTCCATCAGAGGTGCTACGTCCTTCTCAGCATGGAAGCTTCAGGCACTGGCTCATAGATGCTTACCGCTGTCCTTGATGCAGCTGTGGCCAGACATCCATCCTGACATGGCCTCCGATGTTGGCTGGCCTGAAGAGCTGGCAGTGCATGCCACACCCATGGCCACACTCCTACTTCTCTCCTTCCTTCTCCTCCCTTCAAATCCTGACGGAAACTGCTCCTCAGACCAGGCATTGCCCCCAGTGTGTCTGAGGCTCCATGGTTTCTGCACGTGCCTTGCTCTGCTGGAATGCCTAGTGGTGTCTCAAAAATGCCGCCTTGTTTTCTGTTATTTCCCACAGAGGAAAAGGTTATTCCCTGCTCAAAAAGCCTGAGAGAACACAGCATACCTACTGCCTGCATGCTCAGGACCCTGGAGTGACCTGTGCCAGAAGGTATTTGACAGCTTTAGTGTTCCCCACCTGCCATTTCATTAATTTTAATTTTCTAGCTCAGGTTCATGTACTTGTGCATAACATCAAATTGTGCACCTAATTTCAGAGATTTTTCAAGTAACTCTAGTGTTTAATTAACCCTGGCAGGTTTGCTGTTTATTATCTTCTCTTATTAGTATTTGTCTTGTGGGGAACACTAGGTACATGCCAGAGGAACTCATCCTGACAATTTATTCTTCTGGATTATTTGAAAGAAAAAAGAAAATGAAACAATTTTGTGGTTTGGTTGCAGAGTAAGGTGTGGGTCAGAAGCAACTGTGTCCTATTTTCTAAACTGAGATGTCTAAAGATGTTTAACTGTGTTTGTGTCTCATCGAAAATCCCCAGAATGCAGGTACGTAGTAAAATTTCAGATGAATCTGAGGGTCTAGCGATGCTGTGAGCAACCCAAGAGACTTCCAATTCTGTAATCAGTTTAGACATCCAACTCCCACTGATTGTTGAGGTTGTGTGTCTTATCATGGCTGTTTAAAGGTCAAGCTTAAAGGTTAAACACAAGAAGTTTCTCATGGGTGTTGATGAATAGGGATAATTGGCCATCCCGATGCAGCAGCAGCTGTGCACAGGAAGTGAGCAGGTGCCCTGGATGAAGTTAAGCACGGAGTTTGGGGCCACAATTTTGGAGGACTCTGCCACCACTGCTTTAATCTTAATTGGCCGCTTATTTAGGATTGTCATCTTCCAGCTGGTAAATTCACAGATTGTGGAAATCCAAGGTGAAAACTAGGGCACAGAAACCAGCTACTGAGCAAGATTCCTCTCATGACTCAGATTCCTCTCACCTCACCGTGGGTGAAGAGCAGTGATGCAAGAGCAGCGGTTCCCATGAAGAACCACAGCTCAAAAAGCAAAATTATAGGCACATGCACATAGTTGTGTGGTTAATTGTGAATTTGAGGAGCATGTTTTTAAAATGTTGCATAATGTAATTGCTAGCTTCTGTGCCACAAACTCCTCAGGGAAATTACTGCTGTCCGAACGTACACGTTAGCCATATGGCCATTGTGGATAATGTTCTGTTCAGGGAAAATTAGGTCAGACGACAATTTGACCTAAGTTCACACTTTGCTTACAGGTCATCAAATCAGTGAAGAACCATATTTGTTGAACTTCAAAGCACAGTTAATTTAGGGCCCACAGTGGAATTTGCATGTTCTGACTGAAGGAATCAAGCTGGGTGAGCAGTTTTGGGGGTTTGAGGGTTTTTTTGACACCAGTGAAATATTCCATCCCAGCACCTTCAAAAGCAGGCAATGCTTTTGCATGCCTCCAACTGAAGAACCCTAAGGAGCCTTTTTTTTTCTAAGTATCCATCCTTTGAAAATTAGCTGCTGAAAAGTGTTGTGAGCCAAGTACCCAAAATGACTTCGAACCAGAGTAATGGAGGCCAGAAGTGGCCATTTGAAGAATGATGAGCGGCCTCATCACTCTTCAAAAGCTGTTGCCATATCAAAGGAAGAAAAACAATTCATAGACCTTTTGGTGATGAAAACCATAGTGTATAGGAAAAGAAATTGCAACTGTAAAAAAAAATAGAAAATGAACTAAAATAAAACGTGAACTCTAAACACAAAGTACCAAGTGTGCTTTGATCTAAGCTTTCTTAAAAGTTGTTCTAATTCATATTCAGACTTTTTGACCTTGTTTTGCCAAGTGGGTTCAGACACCTGGGAAGTCCGTAGGTCCATACCCTTGTTGCATGTCCCTCAGCCATCTCACACTTACTTCTGCAGACTTTCTCATGCATTCTGAGCCATGACTCAGGCCAAGGCCTTTCATAGCTTCAAGAACCACCTGTGGAAATGCCTAATGGGCACTAATGAGCCTTTAAGAGCCTGATCATCCAACCCCACTTGGGGCCTCCAACCACACCATGGCCTAGGGGACATTTCAGCTCAGCCTGGGGCTTTCCTGAGCTCTCCTATGGGATGGTGGTATTCAGTCCCCTCTCCTAAGTGGCTTCTTAGCCTGGCTTATCCCTTGCTGAGCTGTAGTCTTTCAGTGGACACCATTACCAGTCCTCCAGTTCAGCACTGTAGATCTGTGACCCTCAGCGGGGATGAACTTCAACTACTGCTTAATCCTTTTTGTGGGGCAGTGGTGCAGGCGTCTCTCTGACAATAAGAGGCTAATTCCCAACCCATTTTCTTCCAGGACAGTGATGTGGCTGTTGTTACCTGCTATTACTTAGCATGTAGGTCAGTACCTATTTTTATACCTTGCACCTGAATATTTTTTAAGGCAATAACGATTGCTCTAGTCTCCAACCCATATTGTTCTTATGCTCATTTTTTATTATCTTAATTTGTGTGTTTTGCTAAATTTTGAGTTTCAATGGCATTTTCTCCTTCCTTTGTTGACAAGAAAATCTTTACCCTAAATAAATTTCCCAGGATATTAAGTACGTTAGTTCTGTACCAGCTGCAATACCTTAAGTAGAGGGTCTTAATTCATTCTAAGTGAAGCTTATTTAATGTATTGCCGTCCTAAAACTTCAGACTTCAAAACAAAATTCTATGTTTAACTTCAGTTTTTAAGATCTTAAATAATTAGAATTTTAACTCAAATTCCAGGTTTTATTTTGCTTATCATTTAGCTGGAAAATGTTATTGGGTGCCTGTAATGGGAGTCTTTGATCCCAAGAAGGTCACAAGCCACACGAAAGTTAATAGTCTTTCATGTGAAACATTCCTGTTTACGCTTAACAAAAAAATATAGCAATCACCTTTTTTATGGAAAGCAGCAACAAATAAAGGAGGGATTGCCAGAGGCTATTGGCAGGACCAAACAAAGCCACGTGGCCTACCTAAGTTCTTTGACTAATGGCACAAGGCTTAGGAAATATGTCCATGTGGCACTCAGCAAACCTGGGCTTGTTCATCCCTCTCTGCCAACTGGCCATGAGAGAACCAGCCCTGGTGTGAAATTGCTGTAGCCTTTTGGATGAGGTATGTGACTGATGCGAGGAAGAGTAATGGACTAAAGAAAGGGTTTAGAGTTTTCTTCGAACTATGTATTGATTGTCTTAACTTAGTATAGGGAACAGGTATGCTCTTGTTCTTGCTAGTCTTGTAGTTAAACTATAACCCAGAATAGAATAGGTAACCAAAACACATTGTTTAAATTCAGGGACCCTTTTCCCTCAAAAGGATGAATGTCTGACAGGAGCCTGTTTCAACTAGTCTCTAAAAGACTTGAGGTTGCCAGCTGGGGAAACCATGCCAAGGGCAAAAAGTGCATAGTAAGGAAGACCACTTACTTCATCCAGAAGACCCTCGCCGAAGACCACCAGATGACAGTGCACAGGAGCAGAGGGGAGGGGAATGGTATTAATGAGTTCTTGGAATTAATTGTAATAACTCCTCCTATGCTTGTGAGATCTGATGAATACGTATGTTTGTGTGTAATAAATATCCAGCTTGTCAAGCTCTTAGTGTGCAAGTTAGGAGGAGCGATCCCCCTTGCACCCGGCACCACAATAAACATATCTGCTTATAACTCTCTGTAAGTTATGAAGTTCTGTTCCATAAATCATGATGGAGGTGCTAAGTTCTGTCTCTTTGCTGAGTTCATATGTGGTCTGGGGGCTGTATGCATCCCAGGGAAGCATCAGCATGGCTGTTGGTGGTGCCCTTCTCGGGACTTGACTAGTGAACCTAAATGCCCTTTTTGTGTGGCATTCTGTTCCAGTGGGTATGTAAGATAAAGAATGGTTTTCTCTGGGGAGAAATCAATCAACTCCACAGAGATGTGGAGTAGGAAGTTTTCCTGACAAAAATTGTACGTCAATTTTGTGGCTGTTCTGCTATGTCTTCTTGTGTCTGAGCACTTCTAAGACTTGCAGGGTGTGCTTTTCACAGCTGTCCTATGAATTAGAGCTGATCTGCAGATCATGTTTTGTGTAGTGGCCTGCAATGTACCTAATGACCCTTGAAATTATATGTATGGCAGGTCTTGTATTGGTATGTGAGGGAAAGATGGGGCAGATGTGCTGGTTCTCATGGGTGGCAAGAGAAGAGCACACCCAAAAGCTGATGTAGAATGGACTCACTGCAGCCTGCTTACAGCTAGGTCTTGGAAGAGACTGGTTTGCATTCAAGGACTGTGTCAAAACTTTGGCTGCTAGCGCTGACAAAGAAAGTGATTCCCTGTGAACTGTGGTGTTTCAAGGGCATATTGTTTTCTCCCTGCCTTTGTGGCTCATCAGAGGTTTCACAAGAGGCAGACTTCCCAGCTGAAGCCTATTTTCCAATCTAACTTTTGGTATCTTCTCCAAGACCTAGGAGCCCTAGGGCAATTCACATTAAAGGTCTCTATAGTTTTGTTCAATATGAATTTATCTTTATGGCTCTGCTCTCTAGAATTGCTGAAAGAATAGCTGAAACAGGAAAAAGGCATGGCAAAATCTCTCCAAATCTCTGATTCTGTTATCTAGTTATCTACTGTCCTTGTTCATATGTGAAAAGAAGCGATATCTTTTCCTGCACAAAGGGATCCTTTGTTCAAGAAGCACTTTCCATAAGAGGTAAAAATGCTGTTCACGTTTTGGTTGGGTTTTTTTCCAAGTGAAAATGGTTCCTTGAATTTATCATATTAGCTATACATTCTTCATGGCATCTGGAGAACATTAGTCAACTATTAAAACATCTGTGATGAGAACCTGGGCATGGACCAGCCGGCATTGACCTTGGTGGCAGCAGCATCAATGCAGGCAGCCCTATTCTGCCCCTTGTCCATTTGGGCACCCTGATCAGTGCAGGGATGGGTTGGAAGCACCAGTGCTGCTGAGGAACAGTGTGTGTGCAGGGCAAATGAGCATGTTGGGAACTGCCAGAGCTGATGTAGCCAAAGAAAAAGAAATTAATGGTCAAACTACAGCCTTAACCCACTGTGTTCTAAGGGGGCTTAGCTTTGGTGGTTCAATGGTCAGAATAATTTGTTATAGCACTGAAACAGAGAGAGTTCTTTTTCTCCTGTTAGCACAAAGAGGTACAGAAATGCTCCCACTGCTGAAGGCTATGTGAATTATACTGGTTGATGAAGGGGTTTGTACTCAAATTCCAGTGGTAAGTCACAGGTAAAATGAGTTCAGTTTTGTCCTAGACCTATTTATTTCCACCATGCTTGGACTGAATCACTCATGGGGACACTTCAGAATATTTGTGTTCTATAAAATGGCACAAGTAATAAATTTATGAAGGTATAATACACTGGTTTGAGGCTTTCAGTGACTCACATGCTTTATAACTGTCTTCTATATAAAACATTCATAAGATTAAATCTGTGTAATTTACTTTCACACAATAGTGTGAAACCACGGTCATACAAAATGCAAAATATCTGTTATGGCATGCAAAATTCCCACTTTGTCCTGTGATTTAGATCTCTATTCCTTCTAAATGCAATTATTATCCATCACCCTACATTATTGCTAGTTAATGATGTGTTTGTTTCTTTGATTAAAGGGTTTAATGTCAATATATGTTCCAGTCACAGTTCATCTCAGACTTCTTAATCACCGTAACAGCCACCACAATGTCTGGTCAAGTAAATCCTATTTTGAGCCTTTTTTTTTTTTCCCTGAAGAAATGTATCTTCAATTAGATTGTGTTTTTAAAATGATGGACTATATTAATGTGACTTATCAGTCTCCCCAGCAAAAAACAGCTTCCAGCAGCCCTCAGATAATCATTTCAGCATCTCTTCTTTCTTCATCCTAAAGCAAGGTTCTCAACACTGATTCCTTATTGATAATGTCACTGGACATGAGGCTAAAGGCAGGGAAGTTGCGTATTTGTTGGTGTGGTGTGCAAGTCCCCCAGAACAAAGATTCTGTGACTTGGAAGCAGCTCTCCTATCAGTTTTATCATCTCCCTGCACCTCTGAAACTCAGATCTGCACTGACACTGCAGTGCTGACCCTCTGAAAAATGTCACAGTTATCTGCTTTTACATTCGAGCTTGTCTACAGGCAAAAATAGTGCTGTATGATCCAGCAATACTTGCACATGATCGGTGTCCTCTATTCTTGCATAATTTTAAAGGGCATCCACTGGAAATGCATATTTTCATGGGTTTTTTTCTTCATATTAAGCAGAGGGCCACTGCTCTGCTGGGAAAGGTGCTTGGTGACAGTTCTGGGTTCCTTGTTGAACACTTGCAGTAATGCAGGTTTGGTGACCATGTCCAGCATGAGGTATGATCTGGGTAGTCAACAGCTTCACAAGTGGGACAAGGACAGAGGGTGGGGATTAAGTTTCAAGTTAGACCTAATTTAACTTGAAACTTACTTGGGTATTTGTAACAGGGAGTTCAGTACAATCTGTAAAACTTGCCAAAGGTCAATATCTTGGATGCCAGTGATGGTGTCCCCAGTTTCTGTGATTAAATTGCTTTCAGTGCTTGAGCTTGTTAGGGTAAAAGTAACTTGGACAGGTCAAAGTGAAGAGCAGGCAGGGCCGCAGATATCAAGTTTCTTATGTTACATGATAAAAAATATTTCCTACAACTCATGAAATTTGCTTTAAAAATGTTTATTCCTGGGTTAACTGTGTCCTCCGCAGTACAGATGCTTCAGCTATTGATGGAAAAAGACAAAGTATGTTAAACTGTTAGTAGCCACAGTTTGTCTCTAGGTTTGCTCAGTCAGGGTATAAGGGTAAAGAAAAAGGTGAAGAAGGTATGTGTTCCTTAATCAGGTTATCTGGATGTCAAATTCCTGCCAGAACTGGCCAGCATTTGATAATCCAAAATTCAGAAATCAAGTTGTTTATGCATTTAATACATAGCAAAGCATCAAGTAATTTACTTCTTGCTGCTTTTTTCTGTCTTATATAAGAGCCATCATCACAAGAGTGGGTTTAGAAGGCTTGTTTCCCACTCTCCTAGTTATCAGTAGCTGCTGTGGCAGGCATGAAGGGGCGCAGCTGTGCAGCCCCCTGCTCAGAGGCTGCTTTGTGAGGGGCAAGAATATCTCTAGTTACCATTTCCAGTCATCAAGCTCTTCTCCCTGTGCAGTTTTCCACATGTGCCGGTGGGTCAGTTGGTCCGTGAGAATTAATCCCTAAATATGAATATGAAAGGCCTTCTCTGCTACTTTCACTCATCTATTATTTTATATTTTGCTTTTTCATGAAAGTGTTGTGCAGGAAAAACATCTGCTCATGTTTCTGTCCTGTCTCCTCAGCACTTGCCACCGCCAGTGTCGTGTCCTCTCCAGATTCCATCCTGTCTCTGCAGTTCTCTGCACTAGAGCTCCTCACTCATTCCCTCCCATGTTCCGGTTTTATCATTATGATAACTTAAACATAATTTCAGCTGACCTGGGTTAGGTAAATGTCGTGGTAAATTTCAGTCTCACTACATATCACCTCCAAAAGCTACACAGGGGATCATGAGTCTGTGAAGCACGCAGCTGGTCTGAAGCACCATTCACAAGCAGCATTTCCAGCAATAGCCTGGGAGCAGCCTCCTTTTCTAAGGTCATTCGGGGTGTTCTGCCAGCTGTTCCTCAAAATTTTACAATGCACCCTACTTCAGACTAGACTTTGAGGTTGCGTTGATCACAGTTTATGTCTGTACATAGACTGGAGAAACAGTGTTGTAGTGCTTTCCTGCTGTGCCCATAGGTGTCTCCTCTTCCTTTACCCCTCTCCAGGAGGGGGCGCAGCCCATGCAGTTAAGAGCTCTCACACTTCCTTACCATCAGTCATGCTGGGGTGACAGATCCATCTCCTGTTGGCATCTACATGATACTCCTCCCTGCAATGGTTACTGCTCCTTCCAAATAGCTGTTTTAAAAACCAAAACCCACAAACAACCTTTCAGCAAAAATACACCACAGATAATGGAAGGATTAAAGCTCCCTGGGCTCTATCCAGCTGGTGCTAGTTTACAGCTCAGTCCATTTGTCAGGGTCAGTATGCCTACCTGACCATCTTCCAAGCAGGCAATATGTTCTAGTCAATGAACCAAGTGCCAAAACTTTAGCAGATGATACAACCTGAAATGGCAAATACTGATAAGCTTTCTAGATGCAGCCAAGTCTGCTGATTCAGTTTAGGTATGCTGAGTACTGCCTTTTGTGTGGTAATCACAGTATCTCTTCCTATTTAATAAATGTGGGAGGTTTAGAGGTGTGTTTTTTTTTTTTTTTTTGTGGTGTTGCTATTGTTGTTGTTGTTGTTGGTTTTGAGGTTTTTTGAGGTTTTTAGGGGTTTTTTGGTTGTTTGGGAATTATTTTATTTTATTTTTGATTTTCATTGCACCTTAAACATTTCTATTTATTGGTCATAGGGAGATCGGTTCTTTAACATACAAAAGTTGCTAACAACATTGTATTCTTTGTTAGAACTGCATAGGGGCAGCTCTAACCATATGGGTAGTGGAGGCCACGCTCACCAGAGCTGTGAAATCTGAATCTTTTCCTTTTCTTCCACTCGGGTGCATGAGCAGCAGGGCTGTTAATACATCAGAAATGAAAGTACTTTACAGCTACCCAATAGCAAACTACATTTGTATATGAGAGGGGATGATACGAGATGATCAAGTCACCTGCCAATTGCCAAAGTTTCCTTTAGCATTGCTTTCCAGCTATGTCCCTAAGCACATTGGATTGGTATTTTAGGTTCAACTCTAAATTCGTGCTTGGTATTTTGTAGAAGCTCTAACTGGATTTAAAAGTTTCTATGCCGGCTTTTTGGAAGAGCTCAGCTGATAATGGTAGTTATTGTCCTCAATTTTACTTTTAGGGGAATCCAAGATGGAATCTCAGTTCCTGGGATTTCTGAAAGATCTGATAAAAGCTTCTTTGTTTGTCCAGCTTGGGAAAGATCTGCTTATAATGTCATTCCCTTCGCTGAAGCTTCACAGCTTCCAGATGTTCTTCACCTGTAGAAGTCTTAGCAGCATTGCAGACCAAACCCGTGAACAAGTCAACTGCTATTCTGCACAAATTAATTCCAAGGCAACCAGTTACTTTGTCAACATCAGTAAATCTTGTCTAGGTTTACCCTCCAACTTTTTGGATATACTGCAAGATATGTTATTGCTGAACCTATTGACAGGGTTCCTAAGTTCAGTTGTCTGATAGGGAAGAGGCTGCCTCAGCTCCATACCCATTGGTTCAACCAGCTGTGGGGCTGGACTAGTATTCCAAATAGGTATTCCACATAGAAACATAGTAACTTCATAACGAATACTGCGTTCCTGATGACAACAGTCTTTGAATTCACCCTAACTGTATTTTCCTGTGGTAGACCCATTTTAGATTATTTGAGAAGCTCAGTTTCCTTGACTGGGTGTTTGGTTAGCTCAAAGCAGAGGGATTTGCCTGTGGTACTGCAAACTTTGATATGTAATGTAGTCTCAGCCTTGGTTTGCTGTCATAAGCGGTTGCCTGTGCAGAATGAAAAAAAAAACCAACCAAACCCAAACTTGCTTCCCCCCCCCCCCCCCCCGTAACACAGACATAGGGGTAAATCCTGGTTTTGTCTGTTAAAAAGCTTCAATGTTGAATAATGAATCTTCCCTTTCTGTTCCTTGGGGTTTGCGGTTAAAGCGCTGCACCTTACAGTTACTTGTATAATCAGCAAACATAACAGAAAAGTTCAGCACTAATTAGTTAAGTGAAGAAGCAGCTGTTCAGGAAAGGTTGCAAATAAAGCCAGACTAGATACTTCTCTTGGTTTCAACAGTCTCACTCCTTCAAGGAGAAGTAGCCTCCAGAAAAAGTTTCCCATCATCTCAAAATGGGTCAAGCCATCAGCTAGAGCCACAGTCCTTTTACTAGCAAAACCAGAGGGTTTGCTGTTCGTTTTCTTCACTGCAACGTTTAGTACCAACCTCTGCACATGGCATCTTTCACTCACCCTGCATTTTGTGAGTTCTTTGGATTTTAGGGGCTTTTTTAGGTACTTGTTTTTCTTCCAGCAAAAGATTTATTCTGACTTGTAAGGTAACACAATTAGTGCACTTAGAGCCTGGTGAGTACTTGGAAATCTCTTGCGCCCTTTGTCAGGGTCACTGATCATCCTGTTCTTTCAAAAGAGTGGCATCAAATGTGTGGGGTTTAGTTTTTTGTTTCCTTTTTTGCTTTTTGGTTTTGGGTTTTTTTTTGTATGCAGCAGAGTTTCTGATGGTATTGGTATGTGACGCTTTGCCCTTACTCAGACTTTGGCAACAGCCACTACTCAACTGAGATTTACAGATCCATTGTAGATGGAAAATATTCCTTCAATTTGTGTCCCTGAGTGACACTAGCCTGGGACCAGGATTTTCTAAGAGAAAATCCTGCTTCTCCCTTTATTGTTTGGAAAGGGGTTGACGGGCTTGCTCCTTCCTCCATAGCTATTGCTTATGCTTTAAGTTTGAGATGAGTTTGTACAGCATTCTGAAATAATTAGCTTTGTTCAGATCAGAAAAATGCTAGCAGGTATGCAAACCAAACTGATATTATGATTTTGTTTTTATTCCAGTGACTACCTAAGAAAAGCAGCTTTATCAAATCACACCTTTAAGTCTCTTCCATATATTTTAATTTTAGAGAATGCCACCACGGACTAAAAGCAAAAATAACCTAGGTGCTGTGTGAAGGAAGAAAAAACTTATGTGTAGGCTCTTCTTTTCCCTCTCTTTATTTTCTACCTTTCAAAACTTCAGCAGTAGGCACAAGAAGCACGACTGAGGCTTTTTCGTTCTTGGGAAAATAATAATGTTTAAAATTAGAATACAAAACAACTGGAGTGGATAATATCTCAGAAAAGATTACTACAGGTTCTGTGACTTCCCATAATTACTTGCTTTAATCTAATAATTATTAGCTATGTTTTGCAGTCCTTTTTTAAAAGCCCGAGGAAGACTTGTCTTTGTGTTTTATTTATTAATAACTTCAGTTGTTGTAGAAAAATAACCAAAATTGGGGAACATGAGGAAATATGGTTTCGCAAAGTTCATCTCAGAGGCAGTAATATTACAGCAGCTTTGACAATTGCTGCCCTCGAGGTGAAACACAGTTGCTGCTCCCAGGGAAACAGACAAGGTCTGTAAGAATGCGGTGCAATATCCTTGAAATGGGGAGTAGAGTGGTGCGGAGGTACCATGACTCGTGCCTGTTATCAGGAGTAAAGATAACCGCATAGTTGCCATCAAGAAAGGCGTATCACAACTGCTGTCTCAGCGATGATGGTGAAATCGTGTCCTGTACCTGAACTTTGCTCATTATAATGTCCTTGCTAGTAACTGACTAAGGAAAGAGTTGAGAGTTTCCTTCAAATTCTGCACTGTCTTAACACAGAATAGGGAGCAGATATGTTCTGTTCTTGCTAGTTATAACTTAGAATAGGAAACAGATATGTTCTGTCCTTGATGGTTAAACTGTGTATTGTCTTAATTCAGAATAGGGAACAGATATGTTCTTTGCTAGTTAAACTGTAACAAGGAATAGAATAGGTAACCAAAACATATTGTTTAAAGTCAGGGACCCTGCTCCCTCAAGAAGATGCATGTCTGATAGGAACTTGTGTCAACAAGTTTCTAAAGGACTCGAGCTTGCCAGCAGGGGCAACCATGCCAAAGGTGATTATGTATGACTAGAGTAACTCAAGCTCCACCTAAAAGTAAAGAAATAGTATAAATTGGTGAAAAAGAAGGGAAGAAGCCCCCATCGAAACATTTGGGATCAGTCAACGGGCTGGATCTCTCTTCTTCCCCCCATAGGGATGCGTATTGGGTAAGAGCTCTGTGTTATGAGCATTTACTAACGCTATTTAAGTATTATCACCGATTGGTTACTGCAAACCGAATCTCTTTCTGCAGTCTGTCGCTGTCACCGGCTATTTATCTTGAATCTGTATCCTGTCACAAATAATAAATTTCTTGATACAAGTTTCCAGAAACTGATTATAAGGGATTTGGCCTAAAGTGCTGCTCATCAAAGGTTCCCTGAATAGGTTGGGTGAACACCCTCTGACTTGGCGGGACTGCCCCGGGAGGGCAGGTGAGTCAGATACAAGGGTCTCATCCTTCTTGGGAAGCGGGTAGACTACCTGGTATCTTAACGTGACAGTTGTCTAGGTTCAGGTTTGAAAAGCCTAGGAAAACAGACTAATAAGACTCCAGTTGGCCTTCTTAGTAAGCTCAGTACACCTGAAAAATACCTCTTTTCATTTACGCTGTTTCCCATAGTACAAGGTTTCTGATAATCAAAGACAAAAGGTATAGAATATAAAGGAAACAAATAATAAAAAGAGCTGCAAGAGCACTGGAATTTGATACAGAAAAGGCATTTGATGATATAGGATGGGTTGCCACACTGCATGCCACAGATACCTTCAACACTCTCAGGTTTGAAAGATAAGTATCTACAATCTGTGGCAATCCTGCAGTGGAAACACACACTTCATAAAGCAGAAGGTCATAAAGCAGTAACACTTTCTACATTGATAACCTCATTCCTACACTTTACAACTTCTAGCTACTGAAAAAAAGGTAACTTCTGTAATTACTTCCACTAGAAAAATGAGCCAGAAGACTGAAGCCTTTTGATGAAGACCTACCTGCTTTTTTTTTTTCTGTTTATGAGAAAATAATGAATAGTGCAGCATATCTTCATGCCAGAGAATGCAAAGTCAGTAAGGCAGGCCTTTGACCCCATGGTGTTATACTGACATTCATCCTGTAATTCTGGTAGGGCAGATGTCTCTGGTAATGACCAGAAATAACCCTGATATTGCAAAGGCGGAGCAGCTAGTGGAGCTGGTGATTGGTCTTTTTCTACCTTTCATTGACATTTTGCTCTCCTGCATTATATCCTGTGTCAAATTCAGTTCTTTATCAACTGAGAAGGGAGACAAGCATGCTTGGTAGAGAATCAATCGAGAAATTTATCTTCTCATATTAGTTATGTGCAAAGTGTGCCCCAGGCCCAACACATGAAGGACCCTGATAACAAGGCGAGGTACATGACAATCAGGGGCATATTATCATGTGCCAAGGCTGCAGTTATGTGCTTTGCCTCCTTAGGCAAATCTGCTATTGCTTTTTTGTCAGCATGGGGAGTTCTAAGCTGGTCAGAGACTATTTCAGTTGGATTTTCAGGTCACATTGACCCTGAAGTTACAAGCTCTTAGTTTCAGGGGGTGTTTTGTCTTCTAAGCGAGTCATGTTGCAGTTAGTGCCTTGTCTTTTGTATGTGACTGAAGACTAATGCAATTCTTGCTCTTTAGCCCCTAAATGGCCATTTCTGATGTTTGTTGCACTGCACTGATTGCTAGCATCTGTCTATACTGTGGAGTAACTGCACCGCTGCTCTTGTTTTCCACTGTGAATCATGCTCAAAGTATCTCCCTTTGGAGACAGGCAGTAGAGGGCCTCCTGTCATGCAGAGACATGTCTTGGCAGAGTCAAGGATCTGATGTCTTAATTTCCACTTTTTTTTTTTCAAATAAAGGTCATCGAGGGAAGCTGCCAACAAAGAAAGAAAAGAAATAATTTACTTACACAAAGCTATTCTGCTTTATGAGCACGCAGAGGTTAGTCATCACGGCTGGCAACTTGACCCTGACCTTTCTTCAGGGTCATCTTTGCCATTTGTAGTAGCTCATGTAAGAAATCTCATCTTAGTCCAGGTTTGCAGAAGACTATGTATCTGTGGTCCCAAGCTGGTGAAAAATAAGGAAAGAGGAGAATCTCCCCAGTGGGGAGTCTTCTTGACTGGAGTACCTCCTACACGCAGACATCAAAATGAGTCAGCAGAGTGCTAAAATTAGCCAATGATCTTATCTGAAGATCTTGAAAAGTAGGTCACCATGCTCACAGATAAAACTAATGAATGCTGCTTGGTGAAGATCATAGGGAAAACTTCACAGATACTAAGGCATAAGGAACAAGTAGCCAGCATTTTATCCAGTAATTCTTGTATGTAGACGAGTCGCATGTGGGCTTAACCATAAGCATGTGCTGAAGTATTTTGTTAAAAGAAGATTGGCTTCTTTTCAGTGCTGTGATTTTACATCTCTCCTCCTTTCCTGGAGCAGATACCCAGAGAGGCAGAAACAATCTCTTGGTAGTCCTCAATGAATTAGCACTGTTGGAGGAATGAGGGGCCTCAAAGAGATGCAAAATTTTTGTTGAAGTGAGTTGTTCAGGTCACAATCTCTCTTGCCTCCTTTGTGTTTAGTCTTATATTGGTGGTGTTCTTTCTAGATATATATTTTGTGGAAATGGGATGGCCATTCTGGGGAAAATGTACTAATGGAGATAAGGTAGAAGCAGCAAAATGCTTCAAAGAGATCTACTTTTATTAACCTGCTTTCTTTCTAAAAGATGCTGAGAGGCAAGTAAGTTAAGGGTTGTGGTGGACATATTAGTAGTTTCCCATGTCTGCCGCTGATCTTCATTACTGCCTATGACAACAGCAGCTCAAAACTGTTGATGTGGGAGTCATGGATAATGCGGAGATGATTAATGTGATCAAGTGATTGTCATTTTATTGTATTAATATAGGGTTATTAATATATATGATTTATGTTTGTCTTTTGTTCAACTGTTCTTAGTGATAAGTTGTTGATTGGTGTAAAGTATATAGGTTATCCATGTTTGTGTAGTAAATTTTGTGTTATTATTTAGTTCTGTTCAAGGTTATAGTTCCCCTGTTCAAGGTTATATCTTCATTCTTGTGGTTTTGTATTCGGTTCTTGTTCTAGTTAGTTTTCTAATTTTAGTAGTTTTGATTTTCCAAAGTGTTTTGAGATCATTCTAGTCTTTGGTTTATAGTGGTTTGTTGTTTTTGTCTTACGTTTATCCTGATCATTGTCAATATGTTTAACCTAATTATTGTTAATATGTTTATTAGCTGTTGTCACTGCTTACAGGGGTATTCACACACAGATCCCCCTTTTTCTTTTGAGTAGTGGTATGGTTGTTTGATATTTAAGTGAGTGATTAATAGTTGTTTTAAGTAAGTAAGTTCACAATATAGTTTGTTATCCGTTAGTGATGTTCGTTGTTGGATGGGTTATATTTTCTGGATAATTTTGGTGATGATGTTTTTTTCACAGGTGAATAGTTCATAATTAATGGCTAATAGTATAAGTAGTGTAATTAATAATTGGTTTAAGTTATATAACAGTGGTCGTAGTTACCCATTAAAGTATATTTGTGATAGTTAGTCATCCAATTTATGTTTAATTTTTATTTTATTTATATGTTTTTGTATTTGTTGCAATTTTTGATAAATTGTGAGTGAT
>WYDI02024453.1:4018-19650 GCA_009867235.2 Psittacus erithacus | reverse complement strand
CTGGAGAAGAGAAGGCTGCATGGAGACCTCATAGCAGCCTTCCAGTATCTGAAGGGGGCCCATAGGGATGCTGGGGATGGACTATTTGTTAGGGACTGTAGCGACAGGATGAGGGGTAACGGGTTCAGACTTAAACAGTGGAAGTATAGATTGGATATAAGGAAGAAATTCTTCACTGTGAGGGTGGTGAGGCACTGGAATGGGTTGCCCAGGGAAGCCATGAATGCTCCATCCCTGGCAGTGTTCAAGGCCAAGTTGGACAGAGCCTTGGGTGACACGGTTTAGTGTAAGGTGTCCCTGCCCTGGGCAAGGGGGCTGGAACTAGATGATCTTAAGATTCTTTCCAATCATAACTATTCCATGCTTCTATGAGTCTAAGTGCTGTGACATTTATTACAAATCTCTACAATAAATGAGTCCTCTATATTTTTACAAGAATGGTCAGCACAGAGTATCTTACTCTCCAAACTAAGGTTTCAGTTGTATTATGAAGAGCTGCCTGAAGACATACTAGAAAGAACAGAAGATTAAATTGAGAAAGATCTCACTTGGGTGAGAAGAGCAGAACTGAACAATACTGGTATTTCCAGCTGACCAAATAAAACAATGCTAAATTCTCAACAGCAAAGATCCTCACAGCAGCTATTGGCCACAGTGGGTATTTGGCTAAAAAAAATCACAGCAGGTTCAGAATGCTGATACTGAAGTAATTAATGATTTTGGCTCCCCAGGTATTAGGTGCTTAAATCAAAAAGCTATAAAGAGCCTTAATGTCTTAAAAATGCTAAAATCCAATAAATCACTATGAGATGATTTCAAAATGTCTCAAACTGAATAATATAAAATGGCAGTCATGAGTCATTCCTAAAAATGTTGGTCTGTTTCTGTTTGCATGATTTCTTCAAAATCATCACATTAGTCAGTAATTTTCTACATCACTTAAATTAACTTTGGTTTACAAAGTGAAAAGCATGTACTGTAGCCTCTGGTGTAATTATCTCAATTTAAGAAGTAAGTTTTTTTCAGAAATAAACAATTGGGAGGAAAAAATATTGATGCTTTGATCAATGAGACATTTCTGTACATTACAAAATATAACTGTACGTTTCCAGCTTACTCAGAATACAGATATACTGAAGTATAATGATGCAATATAGAGATGAGCTATAGCGACAGAGAAATTGAAATGCTGAAAGATCCTCTCTCAAAACCTTCTTCCACCATCACAGTTGATACGGCTATTATAATGACCATTGACATGTTGTAAATAGTAGACACAGCCATATTCCCATGGTCTTGTATCTAGTCTTTCTAACAGGTACTAATATATCAAATAGGTATCTAACAATCTAACATGTATCTGGAAGATAAAATGAACAAAAAAAGAATTCTAATCAAGAGGCTTATACAAGAGCAGACTTAACAATAACCAAAACTGATCTAAAATGGCCTTGATCAGCTATATTTTCTTTGAAATGCCTTAACTCAGTGAGCTTTGCTGTTCTGTAGGGAACCTGGAGGTGCCACAGCCAAAGCACTCCAGCAGGCTTCACCCACCTCACTGCAAGAAGTCCCGTGGAGCAGGAACCCCAAGTACCTGGAAGCAGAACATGACAATCTCCAAATATGTCCAAATAGAATAACATTTCCACAGAAGAATCAGGATAGCAGACTTCTCCCTAGACACAGGATACTGATGGGAAAGTGTTGAACTTAATAAAAAATTACTGCCTTCCTTGGGAGAAGAGGGAGACTTGAGGTTACAACTGGAAGGTAGGTGCTGGGCCTAATTGCCTTCCTCCCAGGGTTTTAAAATCAGCAATGTAACTGCTGATTTGTAGCAATTAAATGAAATAAACTGTACCTATAGAGTGGATAAATTAGCTTAAGAGCTTCTTGAAAATTGAGTCTGATTTTTCAAAGTAGTGAGTATTATTAAATATCATTCTGTTTTAAAAATGAAATATACACAAGGGACCCTAATTTTGGTAAGTACTTTGAAAAATGCTAGCCAAATTTCTTGCTTGATATTTCTTTTGAAATGCTATTTATAAGAATACATTCTAAAAGCAAAATCTTTTTTTGCTCCGAACACCAAAACTTGTCAGTTAAAGGTCTTGCTCTCAAAGGACTACATTTCCTCCTATTTCCAGAGCCACTGAATTTCAACTCTGCTCTGAAGTTTGTCATTCTGGCTGTCTATAGTGTGAAAAATACAACTGCCTAACTGCTACAGGTCTAGCAAAATATCATGGTGATGTGTGATACAAATGGCTGCTGAACCTTGCTACAGGTCTTTATGTCCAATGTGTGGCAAATAAAAAAGTTATCGTTGCAGCAAGCAAAATACTTCCAAGAAGTCTGTGATACACATCACAGTCTGAATGAAAAGAAACCTACAGAAACGTGGAACAAGAACAAAACCAGAAGGTTGTTTAAGTGGTTTTATATTACTGTTTCAATGAGACTGAAGTGTCAATACACTGTCCTTAAAAGGGAATGCTAGAATGAAGACAATTTCAGTTAGCCAGCTTCATAGTGGGGGAGCATGCCTTTGTATTTCTGTTTTCTATTTGAGAATTGCTTGATGGTTTTGTGGGGGTTTTTACCATCTTGGCTTCAAACTTGACACAATAAACAAAGACTGAAACCCAGGCGGCATTTCTCACCAATTAAATAAATTTTTATCAAAATGCTTAAACCATGTTAACAGTGTTACTTTGGATTATTTGCAGAATACATGGCACTGCTTATGAAAAAAATAAGTGAGATGGTGATTTAAGCTAGAAAGTCAAAGAAGCTCTAGAATCATGGGTTCCTAAATTAACAGGGTCAGCTCAGGTCTTCACTACTGATGGATCAGTGCAGCTGGTAAAGGACAAAGGCCTACTGAAGCAAACTCAGAAGTTCTATTTTGCACATTTACTGAAGTAACTATTAGGTATATGACCACCTTTTTTTCTATGGTGTCTGGATCCTTTTACAAAGTTATTTTTGCAGGGTACTCTGCGATGCTTGTCTTTGCTGCCTCACACAACAGCGTCGATACATTTTGGTGACCTTTGAAAAATACTGAGCACCCACATGGAGAAAGGAAGAAAAAGAAGCAGTAAGATGAATATTAGTTAGAACAGCCCATTTCACTTCTCAGATTCTGGCACATCCTCCCTATCTGAATGATACGCAATAGTATTTTTAAAATGTTAAAGAAAAATACCTGAGGGGTCAGTGGGCCCTTACATTCTGTACTCAGAAAAATCCATTCAGATCAGCCATGCTATAAACTCTGCATTGTCCTCATGAAAGCCTGAGCACAGTCTTATTGTTAAGCTCTCTAACATTCTGTTTGCCAAGCATGCAAACTCCTCAAGAGTTCCTACCACTGGTATAACTCCACAGTATAACCACAGGATATTTCACATTCTGATACAGCCACTTCAAAACATAGGCAAAAACACTTCACGATAACTATGGCTCCACTTCCAGAAAAACAAATAACTATTAATAGAGATTCTTCAGCCATCCTAAGAATGCAAGACATCTTCATTAACAATAAACAGAAATATGGTCAAAGATTTAACCAAAGAATATACAAAAAAACCAGTGGTATATGCACCCATATGTAAGACCCAATTACAAATTAAACTTGCAAACTTTACAGATTAAAAATCTATCCATTATGCTATTCTGTCTTTTGCAAAATTATTATTTAATTTTTCATTATAAAATCTGTATTATATAATATACTGAAGACTGAAAACCAGCCTTTATTAATGTGGTTTAGTACAGATGGCTATTTAGGGGGTTGGATTTTGAAGCCTTTGGTTTCTGGTTTTAATTCTAATAAAGAATCAAATTAAGGACAAAAATACTACCAGGCACCCAATACTATACATCTATTAGCATGCTAAGTACATTTAAACTGAATTTGAAGTTTACCTATCCATTTGCTTTTTGTTGACTAATTGCAGATTTAGACTCTTTGAAAGTCTCAGTTGCAGTTTAAGACATCAAGTTTTAAACACACCTGTCAAACTAAATATCACAGAATCCTTCAGAGATGTATAAGTCATTTAATCATATTTGTGCTAAAATGTTACAAATTCCATCCAGAATATATTTTTTTTTAACATAAGACAGATGGAAACAAAACAAAACACCATCCTAGTCTTTAAAGGAAAGTGTGTCACTGAACACTGACTATAATAATAACTCAAAAATAGACATGTCGTGTTCTGTTTATAAAGGTAAAGTATATGAGAGTATATTCACTCTCAGGAGGCTTGGAAAACCTCTCAGGGTATCGTAAGATAAGAACAAATCCAAGTGTGCTTTTTGTCTTCTACTGCAGTTGATCTCTCAATCACACAAATTTCTTGCCCTGGTTTCTCCAACAGTTTATTGGCGAGACTGCTCTGCGGTTTGGCCCTCCACTGTCCAGGGCTACAAGCTCTTCCAATTTGGTCATCCATCATTAATTTGGTGGTTTTAGTTTTTGTAGGCTTCACCCTTGGCAATCATGTTGTTATAAAGACATAATTTTCCACAAAAATTATAAAATACAGGAAAAACAAACAAACAAAACAACCCATATTTCAAAGTCCTTGTCCATTTCAGTTTTGTTCTCAAAGTCAGCAAAACCTCTATCAATCCTTCATATTCTCTTAATATGAGAATTTTGCTCCAGATGTTTCAGAAAAGAACTGAGAAATCCATTTCTCTGCCTTTTATGGCCCTTTAGAAGTGGAGCTGTCCCCAGTACTCCATCTAACTTCTGTCTGCCTCCTTAAAAAGCAGCAATGACTGGGCATTGCTACTCCATCCTTCCTCATACTGGAATAAATCTAAAATTAATTAGCCAGCACTTTTTCTGCTACATATACACTGACTGCCTTTAAACTGTCATGGATCAGCTTTTCCATAGTTTTGGTGATTGATTTTGAGGCATAGCTACTTAAGTAATCTCACATCTAGGCCTAGATTAATTCTTTAAGGCTGAAGAATGTTTTCTGTATCTCTCATATTTGAAGACCATAGTAAGCATTATTTGCAAATTCAAGTAATTATTGCCACAATGCTAACTGGTTGGTCTGAAATATGTTACTGATTGAAAAGAAAGTGTCTGCTTCATTACTAAGGTTCTTACACAAGTAGGTGCTTGCCTCCCTTGCTCATACTGAATACATAGGGAAGTGAATAGGCGTATGTCTCCCGAACAGTTTTCACAATACTTAAATCCTATGAAACATATTAAATTATTTCTGAAATATGATTTTAGAAGCAAGTTATTAAAAACTGCATTGCAAAGCTCCTCCTTCACCAAAGGAAAAGGGGGTTTAGTCACTAAGGATGCTATCAAGCTCTACTGCTTTCAGCTAAAAAAAAAAATAAATATAAAAATGTTTTTACTTGTTAGTTTTCTGAACTTGCTTTTTTGCTTGAAATATACAGCATAAGCTTTGCATGACCTCTCATAAGACTTTTCAATCGAAAAAATAGCCTAGATATTTTTCAGGGAATAACATTTTCTCATTTTTGCAGTCAGAGATTATAATACCCAGAGAGAGGAAATGGCAGGATTTTTCTTTCCATACAATATTAGCATATTCAGATATTTAGCTTTCACAACACCTCTTGGTCTAAAATCCCCTAAAATCAATAGTGAATTCTTTGATTCACATGAATGCTTGGTAGTATCGTAAATACTGTGAAAAACATTTACTGAAGGAACTTGTAAATGGATAATCCTAGTTCCACACTTTTTAAAGCAAATTCTAAAACAATGGAAAAACATCCCCTTCCAAAGGCATGCTTTTCAAATGTCATCCCTACTTTTAAGCAGCTGTTTTAGCACACAGCTGCTCAAAGTACCTTGCACTGGAATGTGTAAGCTATTTAGTCATTAAGGTAAAACATGGAAAAGTACCCATTTCAAATATACATGTGAAAATATGTTACTATGCACAAAATAAATTAACTGCTCCTGAGTTTAAGGACAGTAAAAACAAATTCTGCAACTGCACTGCTGATCATGCTTTTGCATTCCTACACTAGACAGTTAAATTTATCATTGCTTAATACATTTATTTAACAGTGTTTTGCAAAAGTCCAAAAAAAGCTAATAATACACAGGTACTGCCTTCTCACATATATTCGAGAAACACAGGTGATAAAAACATGTTTTTCTGAGACACTAGATATCATTTTAAGGTCTGATATCTTCCAACCCCAAGAACCAGATGGGCTGATTGAATATTTTGATTCTATACGTTGACTCAATCTCTAACTCAGAGGAAGATTCTTGAAGAAAAAGGTTCAGAACTTTCCCCTTCTTTCACTATGTACATATAGGAAATGGGTCAGCCAATCCAATAATTTTATTTTTCTCATAAAAGAGACTCAGAATCATTGCACAGGAACTCAGAAAGGTTTGTGAGCACAAAGTAAGTAAACTTAAATAAACTCTGTCTTTCTACAGCATAAACTAAATTCTAACAGTGGTGATTTGTGAAAGATGGAACTCAGATCACACTACCACTTGTCTTTTCTAGCCATACTCAACTTTTTTTCCTCCTGTAATTTGGTTTCTAGATTGAGATTTGTTTAATATGAAAATCATAGCAAGTAACATTCACAAAATTCATAAAGATGATCTTTGATTAGGACAACAGTAGTACCAGGGTAAAACTGAGTTCTGAAGGAGCCAGCCACAGTAGAGAAAAGACAAAAATGTTTGACCAAATACCACCCAAATTAGTGGACCCCAAAACTGCTTCAGATTTTAGAAGCTAAATGGCACCAAGTGGCTTCTCTAATTTGTTGGGATTAGTTGGAAAATAGCAGAGGCACAGGAAATTAATTAGAGCTTTGACACAATAATTGTAAAATTTAAATTCTATAGGTGAATTTCATTAACTTAAATATGGGGAATTTCATTGTTGTTCTGACATAACACAACTGAAAAAGCAGGCAAGTGTGAACAACTGCTGAAACAACTACTGAATTTTCAGAGCTAGGATAGCTAGCTAGACATTAGTTCTCTGCCAGTAATATAATGTACACTGGAAATTCAATAAAAAGGCAGATTAATATTCCATATGTAAAATGAAACCAGAAGTTATGCACAATATGAAAGTAAAGCTATGATCAATAGACCTAAGTTAAAGCTCCTTCAGCGTTTTGACTTCTCACTCTCTCTTGTTATCCTAACCTTATGTTTTACAATTTCCGTCATGAGAGAATAGTTTTTGATCACTAACAACTCTATTTCTAATCAAACTAGTTTTATTCAGTGAAGCTAAGTTTGAAATTCCAGAGCATGAAATTTAACTTACTAAAATTATTCAGTTCTCAAATTATATCCTCCCCAGGATGAAAAATAACTAGTTGAATAAGAGTGTCCACAATATTTTGTTGCAGTTTTAAAATGCAAAGATAAAATAAATAATAGATTGTTTTCAGGTGCTAGTTAGAAGCTTAAAGGCTACTTTACAGATCATGGAGATGGGAAATAAGAACTGATATGACAGAAATTGAATCATCTTAAAGTCTTACAGTATAGCACACGTCATCTGTTACCTTTTAACAGTTTTGGTAGAGTACATAGTTTATAGGTAGTAAAATTTACATATGTATATTAAACTTAAGTTCTTACAGTTTGCCAGCATTTAAATATTCTGAGGGGAAAGAGTGAAACGTATGTGAGGTGATCTGTGATAAAATCTATAGGAAAGGTAAAATGAAAAAAATAACACAGAGAAAAGCAGTAGAAGAGACAGACCTGAGTTTCTTCTCCTCGATGATTCCGCTTCTTCTGTGATCACATCGTGTAATGTACAGACATAGACAAAGGAGATGGACGTGAGAGGATGTATTCAGAAGGTTAAAACTGACACTGAGGGAAAGGGCCAAAAGTTGGTTTAGAGAGAAGTCTGCACAGCAGAGTTAGTAAATGGGGAAAAAATAACACAGACACCAGAAGGAAAAAAGAAAGCTGAGGAAGAAGTGGTTAAATTACTGTTGTTGAAAAAGAACAGTAAAGACAGGGTTAGTATAGGATCTGAGGAAACAATAAAAGTTATAACTGACAGCAAAGTCAATCCTTGCAATGAAGCTGAAGAAAAAGCTGGATAGTAAAAGGTATGTTAACTAGCATAAACACTTTTATTCGTGACTATTCAACTTTTTGGAATGTCATCTACTTGAACGCAAGAATTCTTTTTCTCTTTCACGTATTGAACATTCACTTGAACGTCACCAATGAGAACTCTATTAATAGATTTTTTAGCTCTTCAATTATTGTAATTTATGCTAAACCAAACATCACATATTCAAAATAGAAAACAGTTTGTTTTGGGTTGTTCCTTTTTTTGTTTTTCAAAAGTATATGCAAGCTCAGGAATTTCAGAATCCACATAACACACTCTGGAAAGGACTGCATTATTGTAACACTCCATCAACGGCAATATTATTAAGATCAAAATACAGAACATGAGAAAAGCAAATATATAGCTATTAACTCTCATGGTCAATTCAGCAGATACTTTTTCAGAACTAAATGTCATCCTCATCTCACAGAAGTCTAGGTTACTGCAAATGCATGCAAGTTAAATGCCAAAGCAATTATCTCATTACTTACTTTATTACCTCACATTCAAAAACACACTGCTATTTCAGACACGGAGAATACCTGAGGGACAGTGTCATTTTCTGTACTGAATATCTATTTGTAGCAGAAGAATAGGAAGGATTCATTTTGAAAAGCAGTAATAATTACAAGGAACTGTGAAGCTATCATCACTAACAGAATGAATGTATTTTTCCAAAAATCATCAGAAATAAAAAATAAAAATATAACTTTAAGCCCTGATCTAATTTCAACTTGTTCATGATTCATTAAGACTGCAGATGTTAGATTAAGAATTCTAGAAAAGTTCATACACCATAAAAATATCCTTTAATTTTATCCACATCTTACAGTCAATATCAAGATGCCAGTAAAAATGAAAAATGAGAATAAGCAACGTAAGTCAACTAAATGAAATGAAAGTCAACACTAAACTACATTTGATAACCACTGTGTTCTGCAGTTAAACAATTTTATTCTATATCTAGCAGATTATAATATTCACCTACTATCAAATGCCAAAACTGTACCAAAACTTTGTTGCAAATACAAGTAGCTTGTAACATACATATTCAGAATGCAGTTTTAGGCAATTAAATGTGATTACAGAATGCACACACCTAAGTGCTATATATGAGATATGTAATATGAAAGCACAGCTGCTGGCAATTCTGACAACGGCTGTTAGGTATTCACATGTTGAATAAAAGTAATGGTGTATAAATGTCTTTTTAGAGGGGCAAGTACAATGAATCCATGGGATGAAATACAAATAAGCAAATACAAAGAGCTACTTCTCCCTAGTGTATTCAGCTTGAATTAGTATAGTGTAGCTATAACTGATAGAACTGTGACATAAATAAATCATCATTACCACCAAAACCCAGCTAAAGTACTTAAAATTTTCTGAAAATGTTTTCCATATCTATGCCCCTGAAGTGAACACTCCTATGTCAAAACCAGTTATTAGAAAGTCTTTATCACAACCCCCTCATACTTCGTTTATTATTTTTAATATCCATAGCATATTATGCATAGCTTTGACACATGTACTGCATTAAGATAAATCCTTCTCAAGAAATTTTCAAAGGATGTTGGAATCCCATTATTTCCAAATTAGGAATATGCCTGGTATGGTAATGCAAAGCATTCTAATAGTGTCAGTGGGGCTCAGCATGGATACAACTGAAAAACTGGAAAGCTCCATTTGAACATTTTAGAATCAAATGATGAGTATTTGGCTGAATATCAGTCACATGTACCAATACTTAAAAAAAATTTCTAAAACTCCTCATAGAAAGTGTTTATGAAAAAAAAAATTATACATCAAAGTAGCAAACAAAAAGAATTTTTAAATTACAAATATTTTTCAGTTTCAAGTTTTTACCTATTAAATATATTAGTAGAATAATTATAATAGCAGTCAGAGAGTAAAATAAAAGATAATAGATATTCAACTGATAACTCTTGAGATAAATGGCTTAATATTTTTACATTAGTTATTGCAAATATTAATGAATTAGTAGAAGTATCAGCATGGTAATGCACCAATTTCTTTCATTTAATAATGATAAGAAGAAAGTACTAACACACTGATTAAGCACTGACAATAGCATTTATGTGAATCAATCTCTTCCTGATTCAGAAGTCATGCCATAAATCCCAAACCACAGTTTGAAAATTTTCTGGCTATGTAGCTCGTAATCCTTCAAAACAGATCTTTGTTGATACAAACACATTCAAATCCAAGAAAAAAAAAAAAATCACTGAATAAAATTCTATTGAATTTACATCATGTCAATAAGCAGTCTTCATTTGCACAGTTATTGCTTGGTGGTAGAACTAGCATTTATTTGATTTAATTTTTCATCGTGATGTACGAGAGTAGTATGCCTAAGTTTTTTATACAGAGATTTAGAAACAAATGGGACTCTCAATGAATAAGTTTATGAAGTAAATGAAAATCAGGTATTTTACCGCAAGTCTGAACAAAACAAAGAAGTGCCATCTATTTTATCATGCTTTGATGCAGAACTTCTCATTGTAAGTAATGTGACTTACTAAAGAGAAGTACTTGGGAACTTAAATTTTTTAAAAAAATGCAAACTGCCCATCTGAAATTCTAGAAGCAACATAGGATAAATAGATGTAAATTAATTACTCTTACTTTCCTCAAGGCTTTTCTCAAATTCAGTTTTCCCTTCTTAAAAGCAAAGATCTTTCACTGTATACATGGTCTCAGAAATTTCCAAAACTAGTTAAAGGTGAGTTCTTTATCTTAAACTGTACATCCATGCACACAAAATTGCAGCTGTATACTGGACAGATGCTGACATTTTTCCTCAAAAGTATAAGCAGAGGACTAACTAGAATAAAGAAAATACAGGGAAGACAGAAGCAAAACATACGATACTGCAATTACGTAACACATTATATATAATATACTGTCTACAGAACATACACTAGGCCAAGGCAGCAAGAATAAGGAAAATGTGAGTTATTCATATTGAAAGATAAGGATAACAGAGAAGGTAGAAAATAACATACAAGAAGAAATCTTAAATATTCTCAGGAGCATGAACTCTATAAATCAAATGAAACAATGTAGACAGCATTACTTTTTCATAAGTCTCAAGACCAAGTAAATGAGGAATTCAGAGAGAGAGGTTTCATGACTTTGTTTCTCTGAATAAAGTTCACATTATAATTTTATAAGGGGAAAAAAGGCAACATAGTAACATTTCAAAATATCAATGCCATACAGTTATGTTTGGGATCTGAAATACCATAAATCCTGAAAAGAACAAATCTCACTTAGAAGATGATTTAGGTAGTCAAACATCAGCACTACTTCAGAAAAGATACCTAACATCCTGAATAAAAATACACCCTCTACTGTTAGTAAGGTATAGATGAGATATCTTAAATCAGACAACTCTCCATTCTAAAACTATTCTCATCCTAATGATGTCAAGAACTTTTGCCACCTACAGAATTAAGATTGTCCAGGAGACCACATGCTTAAGACTGCAGGAGTAGTTTCCAAAACACAAAAATGCAGTAAAAAGGATATATATAAAAAGGTATGTGACTGGACATTTTCAAACCACTTCACTATGTTTCATCCACTGTAAATTATGGTAATTCTCTGAATTAATGCAATTTGGCTACAGCACCAAAATGCAATATTTGACTGCCCTATTAGCACTGTGCAAGTCCCATCCAGAGAGTCTCCTTTTCCCTCTGGAACCCATTTCTTTGTTACTTTAGTCCAGACTAGGCATATCGTCTTTCAAAGTGGCATAAGGAAAAAATGAAAGCCAATTTCAAAATACGCTAATACATGAGAAGACCATCTGTTTTATTAATACTATTTATTAATCTTAAGATGAGTCCCTGGAAAGCATGCAAACACTCATTTGTTTTCAAGAAAACAATTATTCATGCCATATATTCAAGCTACTTCATTTCTCACTTGTCATAGGTTAAAAAATCCTCATGGATTCAACATGTCCCTTTTTGTAAGTTTTACCCACTTCAAGATTCCACAGCATGGTCATAAGATCTTCTTCTGTGCCTTCTTCCCCAGACCTTCCACAGCACACTGAAAGTTATGTCAGGGCCATGGACTTTTTATTCTCCCCTTTCCCAATCCATTTCTTTTGAAAACTGTTCTACTGCCAAGTAAGTTTTCATCTTCAACAAACATGAACTACTCCATGACTCCACTCTGCTCCTCTCCGTTTCATAAGCTGGTAATTTTATACCAGCTGACATCTTTAAAACTGTAAATTTCATTTATCCAATGCTCATGAGGTCATTTATATGAAAATCTAGTGTGCTCTCTGCTCTCTGTGTCCTATAATTACTTTGTTTTTTCTAGCCTCATTCATTCCTTGTTTCTTACCATATCACACTTTTTATAATTTTCAAACAATTGCACTTTCAATTCTGATTACAAACTTCTTTTAAAACAACCACGACTTTGTTTTGAATTATTTTTTTTATATTTTACTACTTCAGCTGATTCCATGGCAATAGATAACCTACAAAATTATATTCACATTAGAATTATTTCTGAAAGGCTTTGTCTACATACAGTCAAGCAATACTACCCAGGAGAGACAGAGACATGTATGTTCCATGGATAAATCAAGCCTTCAAATTGAAAGCCGATTTATGTATATATAAAGACTTACCATTTGTAATCACTCATTGCCTTTGTATTTTCTGATATGCTTCACCTACCATTGTCCTTTAAAACTTTAGTATTCTATTAAAGAAATATGGCAATCACACTAAAATATGTCAGCACTTTCCCATTGTTCTGTTCTTCAACTATTGCTGAGAAATTAAAAGTGTCTGCAGCAAATGTTAGATATTTGATAATACTGCAATCTTTCCAACTGGCAACAATAACAAAACTATTACAGGATGGTTTCCAGACAATAACCATCAAATCTGATGTCTCCATATAGAAAGAACAGGGGAAAGCCAATAGTGTTTCCTTTGCTGTCTCATGAAGATAGCTTCTGTATGACCTGTATCAAAGAATTGATAGAATTAAGTATCACTCCCTTGATACTCTAAACTATGCGCTTTTTCCCTTTAAACAACTCTTATGCGTTCAAGAGAGTCTAGTGATGATACCAATCACTGCTTTTTAAGAAAACCAGTATCTTGCCTAATCTTATCTCTGTCAGTACAGAACACATTCAGCACCCATAGCCTACTCCTTTCCAACTTCTTTTCATAAGGCCTCATATATGCAAATGCAAAACCATGTGGAAATGTTTGCATGCTGTGCTGCTTTTTTTCCCTTTTGTTTGTTTTTTTTTTTTAATTTACTGGCCAAGGAAATGTGATTAGAGGATGAGAATTTTATTCACTTTCTTTCATATGCCAGCTATTAGAGCTCAAGAGGCAGGGGTGCTGAAAATAGAAATGCTTAATAATATCAGATAGGAACAAATAACTACTCCACATGCTCTTTGATGCAATGGTGTCCTGAGAATGCTGTAGTCTCTGACAGAGTGCTGACATTGGAAGGGCACACACATTCAAGACATGGCTTGAATTTTGATGCTATGCTTACCTATGATTCTGCAACTTTACTCTTCCAGTCCTTAAAAATCTTTGCATTAATACAATTGACTCTTTGTAAGATACAGAACAATTGTTTTGCAAATTTCCTCAGAACTTAGAGATTACAGGCACTGCTAAGAAAACATGTTGATTTCTGATATTCCGGAGCACAACTTTATCAGCATCTTCTATTGAAAACGTGAGATATAAGAATCATTTCACTATATTATTTAATGTCCTTAAATTGTCCTCCAACAAATTTGCTAATCTCTTTTCTAGTCATGCATATTTCTTGAATATTAATACTTCACATGATTCAGTATTCCTGTTATTTTTTCTGTTATTTGGAATTAATTTTATTATCTATTTATGTTTTCATCTACAACTTGCCCACAGCTCAGTTCTTCACTCAAGGTATTTATGTAATCAGTATCTATTTTTTTTCTCACAGATTTTCTTAGCTGTAATACTGCCATAGCTATTTCCATGTGACTGTTTAGGTTAAATTTTTAACAGACAAAGTGAACACAAAAACAAGACAAGCACCTGTAACAGGCTACAGCAGAAAAATCCTTGTTTGGAAAGGCAATCAAAACAGGGCAACAGCAACCTAAGGTACCTGCATTCCTGCTTGCTTCACTCTGCAGACTGCCAGGTGCAAAGGAACTTAAATGTATTAGTTTCACCTTGCTGTTTTCTGCGCAATATTTAAACATTTAAAGCATTCTCAGATGGAAGACAGCACAGTCCTGTGCAGAGGGTAAACCCGATACTGAAAACCTTCAAGGAATTTGAAGCCTCCTTCGGTAGATTCGCCAGCCTCCATCTGCGATAGATCATGGACAGAGCTACAGTATAACTCAATATACAGGGTTACGGCACCCCCCTTCCAGCTGTCCTGTATGCTATGCCCTGGAAATGAGCTAAGTGTCTGTAATGACAGAGGGATGTCTGTAGGGGACAGTAGTGTGCCACGCATCATGCGACTTACGGAAGCTGCCTTGGTTTGCAATAATGATACTCCTCCACTTCTACCACATTAGTACCTGGGGCGTTTTGACAAATCAGAGAGAAACAGTCTGGAAAAGCATCCTAGGAATACAGATATGCAGTATGTGGTGCCCACTGCGGAATGTTCATAACCACTTCAGGTGTTTCTGCCTCATGTACCACTGCCCCATGTGAACGTATCATGGATGACATTACTGATAATGTAAATCAGAGCAGAATTTATGCTCTCATCAAGCATCAGCCCTCACAGAAAGACCTACAACTGTAGAGTGCAGAACACAATTTTTACACAAATTTGTATCTATTCTAGATCTTGGCGATTGCAATTGTAGTTTTCCAAATCAATTTTGTATATTCCTTGCAGCACTGGAGATCAGCGGTACTGTTCCAGTGGGAAAAATGGAGAAAAGCCAGATAAATACTTTTTTACCATATGAAACACTTCTAAAGTGACAATTTTTTAACATCTGCATTTGTTTCTGATTTCTATTTTTCTACCTGGGGTTTGTTTTGTTTTGTTTTGTTTTGCTTTTGTTGTTGTTGTTTTGTTTTGTCTTAGAAGTTTTCACTCATGTTCCAAAAACCAGAATGCCCCTAAAGCAGCCATATATCAAAATATGGCTCCTGTTTCTAAAAAACGGGGAAGGTGGCTCTATTCTAACTATGAATTTGCCATCTGCCAATGTAGGAAAATAACTGAGGTTGGGGAAAAATGAAAAAATATGGTTTCACAAAGCTCAGCTCAGAGACCGTATTGTCAGAGCAACCTTGAGATAAGAAGACACAGATGTTGCTCTTGGGGCAATATCCTTGAAATGTGAAGTAGAGTGGTATGGAAGTACCATGGCTCATGCCTGTTATCAGGGAGGAAGAACTGCCCGGATGCTGTCAAGAGAGATGGATCGTAGCT
>WYDI02024452.1:12085-28534 GCA_009867235.2 Psittacus erithacus | reverse complement strand
TGAAGAGTCCCTCTCCAGCATCCTTGTAGCCCCCTTCAGACACTGGAAGCTGCTCTGAGGTTTCCACACAGCTTCTCTTCTCCAGGTTGAACAATCCAAGCTTTCTCAGCCTGTCTTCATACCGGAGCTGCTCCAGTCCCCTGAGCATCCTCGTGGCCTCCTCTGAACTTGCTCCAAGAGCTCCATGTCCTTATGTTGAGAACACCAGAACTGCATACAGTGCTGCAAGCGAGGTCTCATGGGAGCAGAGCAGAGGGGCAGGATCACCTCCTTCCACCTGCTGCTCATGCTAGCTTGGACAGAAACTCGTGTTTTGTCTCCTGCCATTCCACAGCAGCCATATCCTGCTGCTTTGTTTTCCTGGGAGGCAGCAGTCCCAGGCACTGCAACGGCTGAGCTGCAGTTTGTCCTGTTTGCTTTGTGTTCTGAAACCTGCTTTTAGCTTAACACATTAAGCCAATCTGTTTCCCAACCCTTGGCAGCACTACTGATCTGACACCACTCACAGGCTCTTTGGGAAGGCAGTGAAGAGGAGCGGAGAGGAGTCAGAAGATGGAAAAGCAGATCAGCCCAGCACTTCTGAGTGCCTTTCCCTCCTCCCAGAGCCACCCACCATACAACAGAAACACAAAAGAGAAGAGAAAAACAATATTTCCTGACTCTCAGAGGAACACGAGGCTGAAGCAAATGCCGTGTGAGGGATCTGTGCATTATTTATGGCTCTGTGCAGTGTGCTATTCCCCACTGGATGAGCAAGTTTACTTATTCAGATAGAGGCTCTTAAAAGACACTTTAAACCACAATCCCTCTTTTCTCCACTGAGCTGAGACTGTAGGACATGAAGGCAGAGCTGAGTTCCCTTCGTCTTCCCAGGGAAAAGCAGCCAGATGGATTTGTCAGACCAGTCACGCATGGGATGTGGACCCACCACCCTGCCCTCTATTAGAGCTAGCAGAGCTCTGCTCAGCCAGGCAGCAATTAGCTCTGTATTCTCCCTGTCTAGACAGGCCTTGGAAATGGTGCTTGAGTAGAGATCTTACAGCTGGGATAGGTTTGTTTCCCAGCCTCACTTCATTGCTTCCCCTGGAAGTGCTGCTGCTTTGTGATGGGTCCCTGTCCTGCTGGACCCCAGCCCAGGCAAACCTGCTTTTCTAACTAATTCAAGCTGTTTTGCTCCATAATGCATATAAAATAAATCAGAATAAAAACCAGAGCAATGTGAAGGTAACACTGATGCGGGTTTGATTGCATTTCACTTCTTTATTACCATAAAATATGAATCTATATTATAACATGATAGGGTTTTATACCATGTTATACTAGGCTTCAAATATCATAAAGAGTTCAAATTAAATATGACAATAGATATTTTTTGACCTACGTATATTAAGTGGGTATTTAGTATTAATCAGGTGGTTTTGTTATCATAAAACACCATCAATATTTCAGTACAGCAACATGTTAAATGCGAAAGGGATTAAAGTGATGAATTGCAACTCTTTTACCTACCTAAAATTAGAAACCTCAGCATTTTTGTATCACTTGTAGGGAAAGAAGGGCTCTCTATGAGCACAGATATCCCCAAAGCCCCCCCATCAGCTGGTAGCCACCTGAGCCTCCTGACACAGCCATTATAGGTGCATATGCCATAAAATACCTAAACAAACATGTAGACCCAGGGTGTTATTAGCGCCTAATGCTTTCCTTGGTGGTAGGAACCACTCACAGTGACAGCCTGGAACAGGAGGACTTTATATTGCTTAATTTTGCCTCTGGGTGTTCGATTTCTGAAGAAGGAGATGGGTTTTGTTCGACTTCATAGAGCCTGAGGAAATGGAGCAGAAAGAAGAGTGGGGAGGCAGGCAGCTCTATTGCCTTCCTGGAAAAACCTCCATGAAGCTCCTCTGGACTGATTCAGATCTAGCAAAACTCTCTGAAGCAGCTTTGGGTTGAGATGTGGTCACAAATGCCACAGGGGTGATGGCTGCCCCTGCCAGCGGAAGGTGAGATCCATCTGGAAACCCCTGTGCAACCTGTTCTGCTCTCTCTGTGTCTGTAGAGCTGCTGCTGTCTCTATTGGGCAAGACACAGTCCCAGGGAAAGCCTAAGGAACAACCAAGCAGTGTGAATTGCTGGGAGGCATCACGCACCCCTCTGGTGCTGCAGTGGAATGTTGTTTAAGGAGCCATAAAGATCTTCCCAGCCAGATCCCGAAAGATTTGTGCTTAGACAGCCCAGCAGATCTTCCCAATACATCCTTCAAGGGATGCAGTGAATAAAAGGGCCCTGCAAACATCTTTATTTTGCCCCTGGTGCACACCTCCAGGGTTAGAAATTGAGCCAGACTCAACAGAGAGGGATGCAGGCTGCAGTGGAGACTCATGGATCACTTCCTACGCATCCCTGCTCTCCCAAGCCTTGCCAATTGAGTGGGTTGTGCCCGGGGCTCTTTTCTTCTCCAGCATCCATGCTCTGTGCTTAGGGACTGGGAGAGCCCAACGTTTCAGAACCTATTCAGGGGAGATGGCCAAAGCTATGAGGGGAGCAAAGCAGGGGCTCTGTGATGTGAGTATCACACTCATGCAGGTGCATCTGTGCTGTAGAAATTGAAAGCATCATTTCTTTCCATTCAGGAATAGCATTGCTGAAGCTGTTCTTTAAAGGCAACTGAACAGATCTTACTCTTGGCTCGGGAGCCTTTCAGTGGCTGGGACCTCTCATACTTCCATTAACTGGGCAGCAGTTCTCTCTGCAATCACATACACATATGGTGCAAGGAGGAACTGTGAATGCTCTTGAAGGTGCCCAGGCAGAAAGCCCAAGCAAGAACTCCCACAGTCAAGAACAATTCCAAAAGCTTCCTTTTTCTTGTACACCAGGATTATTCATTCTGCAGAAAGACCAAGTCTCATAGTTGAGTTCATCTGGTGGTTACATGTGACGAGACGTTGCGTACACCCAGAATCCACTTTTGGCTCCATTAGTAACAGGGTTTCTGAAGCAACTCTGGGCCAACAGCTCCACGGAAGTGCTTGATTTTTGAGCTCTTCAACTTGAAGTAGAACTTCCCCAAGCCGAAGGGGAAACTCTGAATCTCTATGTCACCATTAAAACAGGAATAATGTGAAAGTGAGTTCTTAATCAGTGGACCATAAATGTCCCTCCTCCCTGAGGGCTGATTTCTTTTGTTTTATCAGTGGGAACGTATGACACAGAGAAGAGATTTCTTTTGGCTCTGTGAACCATCTGTGACAGAGCAAACTGTCCCCTGAATCTCAGCCTAATGGTTTAACCATTGCAAAAGGCCTGGTTATGAGCTGCCATAGTGATGTACAACCAAAGAAATCACTGTGGCTTTCAATGCAAAGAAACCTCCTGAACTGGATATACTGGCATATATGATGGAGGCAAGTGGGAGTTAGAGCTTGGTCCAACCACCATTAAGGCCCCTTTCCTGAACTGCTGGTGTCTTCTCAACCACAGGTAGCCCTGTGGCTTTGGAGGATGGAGGAATTCCTTTTCCTGGCTGTATTTTTTAAGGGTTCTATGGCACAGCAATGAAAAGCGCTGCGGATTTGTCAGCGTGGCCTTGGGAAGACATCTCATAAGAAAACTATTATTCCTCTCTCTTCAAGGATCTCACACTTTTTATTCTTCCCATATCCACACAAGGCAAGGGTCAGACTTGTGACGAAGAAGAAACACCTTCCTCACCCCTTCCAAGAGGTTTTCATCACTGAAGATGCACTGCAAATAAACCTTGTTTCCTCTCTCAGCAGTGTGTTTTATGTTCTGGGCTGAAGAGATAAACTCCCTACTTGCAAGAGAGAACGTTTGTAGCATTTATTTCCAATCCTCTCCTTGCACACACCCACCCTGGCATGACAAATAAGAGCTTGTAGTTCTATGGGAGGCATGCTTTATGGGAAGCAATGCATTTTCCTGTCCAAGCAGCTAAATATTATGTAGCTCGGCAGCTGATAGGAGGTTCGGGCAGTATATTCTCTGGCAGAGTTGCCACTATTTTCTGATTCACTGAGCTAATATGGGATGATTAAGAGAACTTTTCCTTACTGGCTTCTCCTGTAATTTTCCCCCTGCGCCACGTAATTGATTCCCAATTTACTTATGCACAAATGGGTTTGTTTCTCCCTTCTCCATATAGGCCTGTTTTCCTTCTTATGCAGCTGTGGTGACCATGGTCCATGGAGAAGTTTCAGGGAGCATATTTGTGTGTGTGTCTCAGTCCTGTTTAAGTTCACTGTTCTCAAAGCTGGGAAACCTGGAGAATATCATCTACTTCTGCTGTGACCTTCACTCTTTTAAGCCATTTTTGCACCAAAGCACACATTGTCCAGGAGAGAAGGGTATGCTGCAAATGACCCTCAGTATCTGAGACACGATTTTTGTATTCGGGGCAGTATTGAGGACTTGTATTGAGGTTAGTCTTGTACTGAGGGCTTGGATTGAGGTTAGTCAGCTCCCAAGTGGTGATCTGTTTTGATCACCCTGCACTGCTTTGTTCAAAACTCACCCGGGTCCCTCAGCCAAAGGGCTCTGTAAATAACACTGTTTCAGTGGGATTTGTTGACATGTTTACCCCCTTCTATATCCTCATGCAATCTCTGATGCTGATATTGGCATTTAACTAGCTAATATCATTGTCTTCATGTAATTTGGATGCTGTCCTGCAGTAAACAGGTTATAATATAGCTATTTTGCAATGCAGATACAGCCCTTTCCTTCACCCTAGGAAATCAGGTATATCAGCTCCTGCAGATATTGTGTAACAGCCCATCTCAAAATGTACTGATGTTTCTCTGCTCTTCATCACTGTCTTCACGCTCCATTGGTGGTAGTACCGGTGTCACTGACCCAGCATGAGCTGGTTACAGTTTTGCTTCCAGTCTCAGCAGGGCATAAGGAGCATAACAGAAGTAAAAGCATGTCAAAGTATTAGGAGGCTGTTAACAGGGTTTTTTGCTTGTGGGAGAGAAAGTGTTAAATATAGAGACATTGTTCTCAGTTGCAGAAAAGGTAGAATTAAGAAAGGTACTTTCTGTTTTTATCTTGGGGCACAGAAGAGATGCATCACGCAGGGGAATAAGGTAGCTTGATTCTCCTGTGGTTTTTATTCACTTGCTGAATTTACTAGAGGATGCAGAGTGCAAGTAACTGAAGGGCAGGCTATGTATACAATGTAAATCAATGCGGTAGCACAACCTAGGTATAAATTCCCTTTTGTACTGTAGAAGTGGGATAATATTCAACAACAGAGGTAACGGCAGCTACATAACAATTGAGATAGAGAACACCATAATATTATCAATATAGTCTTGATGGCTATCACTGAATTCAGAAGTTGCATTATCCTCTTTTTTGTATTTTATGACTGTTCTCATGTTTATGCTATTTCTGCTATGTGATGATAACACTGGTTACAGAAGAGAGGAGGAAGAAACAGGGGTAATCTCTGGCCTAGGGACAAGTATAGGCCACCACTTGTGATTGAGCAAGGATAAAGACAAAGACAGACCAAGGCAAAGCATTTCAAATAGCAATAGAAGAATCTTAATGCACTTGTACATGGAGAAATTCTGGTCACATGAACAAGAAATCACAGAATAAGTGGATTTCCCTTGGCCTTCCTTAGGTTGCCTGTTCCTCTGGCAACACCCAGAATGCACTGTCTTGGCAGTAGCAGTAAACATTTTGCAATGGCAACATAAAGCCAGCAGGCAAAATCACTATTTTCATGGTAGGGGTTGTGTTTGCTTGTGAATGGGTAATTACTGACCCACCAGCTCTTCTGCAAGCAAAGTGGCCAAAGGCAAAGGTGGTGAGAAGGAAGCAGAATCTTAAATAGGAAAATTAGGAGAGCCCTTAAGTATATAAATTACTGCACTGTTGTAAATGTGTCCCAGCAAAGCTAGCGGGATGAAAGCTGGGACACCTACTAAAACCCAAGTTAGGCTGATGCTCCCAATGTTTACTACAGTTTGGAAGGGACCTGAAGTCCAAGACAAGAGTAATCCCAGCAGGGGATTTACTGCATAGGCAGTACGGGGCAAAGGAGCAGCAGAAGCCTGCCTGAGGAGGTCTCAGTGGTGCTCACAAGTCATTTCTGTCTGGGGTTGCTCTATGCTGGTTGGGAGCTCAGCTGCACCTAATGCAGACCCAGAGTGACAGCGCTTAAGGGACCTTGAGCAGGACCCTGGCAGCCAACCCATCAATGAATGGCCATGACAGCCTCTTACCCAGTGATTTTGCTCCAAGGCTTTAGCTAATATAAGTGCAATTTATCTATGCTGTAGTCTGTCCTTGCACATAAAGCATCATCTGCCCCTGTTATAAACATGAGATTGGAGACCAGATCTTCTACATAAAGGCCTGAAATTAAGTCAGAAACCAAAGTGAATCCCTGGTTGTTGCATGAGGGGCTCTGGCATTTCAGTAGTAGTTAATTTAGTTGTACTTGGCTCTGGGGATGAAAATTGCACCTCTTCATTGAATTTGTAGCTCTGCCTCCCTGCTGGCCCCCACATAGGGTCATCACTTATTAATTAGTGCACAGCATCTTTTCCCTCTCCAAAGGCATTTCACCAGCTTGGCAGACTGTGGCTCTGTAATCAAAGTAGTTTGTGATGGGAGATTAAGTTTGGGTTGGAGCTTAATGTGTTTGTTCCACTTGTACAGTTAAGTTTCCCAAATTCTACAGGCCTTTAATTCCTGAGTACAGTCAGGAATCTTTGTCTTTCCATCCCATGAAAGGGGTTGTGTGGTGCTTTTACCCCATTCTGGGATTATAACTTGAAAGATGACACAGGTGGCACATGGCGAGCCAATATACTGGAAGAAAGAAATGGGCTTTCTAATAGAGAGGGAACATACCCAGTTTCCTCTAGAATAAAGGGGATTGCCACATTTTTGCCCTATCCTGACCACAGAGCAGAGCAGCTCGTTTCTGTCAGCTAGAAGCCATGAGAAAGCAAAGGGAGGAAGACAAAAAGCGACAACAAACCACTACTGAAGGGTTTTTAACAAAAAGAGGGAAGAGGAAAGTGTTTTCTGTCCTTGGTGTCGTGCCATGTTAGCAGCATCATAGCTCTAACAGGATTCAGGAAAGTAGAAGACAAAGATAGCAAAAGAAATGAATCTCAGTCAAGATAGGCTATGATCATTAAGTGAATTTTAACCTAGCCTGAAGCTATGCACAGCAAATATCTTAAAACCTAACCTCTCTGTGACCTTGAAAGAGATTTTTTCCTATTTGAAAATGAAATTCAGAAGGGGAGAAAGGAGAAAATTGATAGAATAAGCGCTCCAGACTTTCAACACAGACATTATTGAACACAGCCAACATTAATCTTTCTCAATCCCTCATGCATTTTCTCATGAGAAAACCTTAACAACAGTTCCATCGTATTTGCATTTGGGAGGGTGGCTGACAGGCAGCTACGGCACAAGATTAAACACCAAGGTTTGCAAGCCTAGGTATAGGCAAAATGAAATGAAGGCCCAGGCTTGTGGACTCTGCTCTTACATGTTTGTAATGCAGATCCATGCACTGCATTGCTTGCCAACACCTCAAAGCTAGAAACAGGAGCATTTCTTTCACAGCTGGCATGCAAAAAAATCTGAGTGGGGCCATTACAGACTTTCATGGGTAAATGTCTCCTTTGCTATGCTGTGCATGACCAACTGGCATCAATGACAGAAGCAATGAGCAGCATCAGATACTTTGGAGAACCACGAAGAACAGAGTTGGCCCAGAGGCTACAGCTGCTGTATGCAAGATCTGAGAAGAGAATTTGAACCTCAGAGGTGCTCCTGTTGGAAGCATGATGTTAGGCATTATGCTTCCAAGCATGCCCATAGGCCATTCCATAGCCATGCACGTGGCCTCTGAGCACCATGGGGAAAGAAATACTTTAGCTACTGCCTCCATCCCTTCTAATATGACCTGATTTTGCTTTAGGGTAAGAACCTGGCAAGTATGCTCCGAGAAGGTCTTGCTGGGGAGAGCAAATGTTATCATGGATACTAAAGGGAAGGGAAGGTGACAATCACACCACACTTAAGACAAATTTATACCTTATTCCATGAACAATCCATTTTGTTGGGTGAATTCCTCCACTTCCAGCTCTTTAGGCTGGGACCCATCTTTCTTTCCTCCAATGTCATGTTTCCAGGTGAGGTGATGGATGGGCCATCAAGTTCTGGAGACAAGATTCTGCTCTCAGCAATGATAACTTTTTGACTGCCTTCCCACCTCCTCCACCTCATTGTTCCCAGCCATATCTGGATTACTTGATCCCCAGCAGAGAAGGATGCCTTAGAGCTCTGGGCACATTTGGAGTGTTACAAAAATTTTGGTGGTTATTACACTCTCTTCGGGACCTCTGCCATGCAACGACAAACTGGATGATATCTGCAGCCTGCCAGGAAGAAGAGGAAGACAACTTCACATCCCCTGAAGATAATGAGCTGCAGAAAAATGATGACAAGTTTTCAGCCTTGTATCAATTGGCCACAAACACTAATCATGGCTGATGATCCAAGAGTGTTCATACTGCTCTCCTTGTCTCTGATACCATAGGGGCCACAAGCAAAGGTGTCACAACAGGTCTTTCTCAGCCTTGTTTAAGTAACTGCAGCAGTGGAGGATATAACCCACTGCCTCAGAGACAGTTGGCATGCTCTACTCTGAGCTTTATTGGTAGGACCTTCTCATTGAAGTAACACTGGGTTAGATTGCTCTTGATATAGTACACACTGTTACAGCTTCACTACCTTGTTGTGTTCATTTGGGGCAAATAAGTAGGAATAGGCTTTTTCCCCTTTGAATTTACATTAAGCTAGTTCTTTCTGCATGTGTGTTGGTGAGAAGTCACCTCTCCTCAGTTACATTTGTAAGCAGTGCGATCATGGTGAAATGCCTATTTACAGCCAGACTTACTCTTTTTTAACAGGTCCATGCAGAGCAGCTTTTGCTTCTGGCAGGAACAGCCAAACACCCCCTCAGCAAATGCTAGAGCCAGTAGGCAGCCAACTTCTCCACTTCCTTCTGAAGGTTCAGCTATTCTGCAGCTTGAGGTCCATAAGTGAGGTCCTGACGCCCACTGAGGAGGTGAAGGGCACAGTGCGTGCGGTAACGTATATCCTAGGAGGAGTTA
This sequence comes from Psittacus erithacus, assembly GCA_009867235.2. Taxonomy (NCBI): domain Eukaryota; kingdom Metazoa; phylum Chordata; class Aves; order Psittaciformes; family Psittacidae; genus Psittacus; species Psittacus erithacus. The sequence goes on along the minus strand of WYDI02024452.1, from coordinate 19,358 downwards.
AGTCTTGCTGTGTTTGACATACTCTGGATGACGCATCTCAGGGACGTGGTTGCAGTCTGTCCTTGATGTGCTGGAACAGAACGTTGTGGCAGTGTCAAAGCACTAAGATCAGCCTTAATGGTTTGACTGTTGTTTGCTCTGGAGGGAAAGCGGGTGGTGAGGTAGAAGATCTAGAAGGGAAGAGTGCTAAAGCTCTTCATGCCAAAGGGAAAGCAGCTCATGACTCATTAGCTATGGATACACCCAAGCCAGGCAGAACGGGATGTTGTCATAGGAGGAGCAAGGATTATATTAGTGTCATGTGTTTCCTTTCTCCACAGCTGCCACTGGATGGGAGTAACATGCATCACCAAACACCACAGCTATGTGGTGTGGCCATGCAGGGAGAAGGAGAAGCACTGAACTTCATACTTGTCACCATCCCAAGCTTGGACCAGCCATCCCAAAGAGGGATGTCACTCTGGGTATCTCTACCAAAGGAGATGCCACCTACTCAGTCATTGCCCATAAGAAGAGGACAGAGGTTCAGGACTTACTGCATGAGGACCAGAGCGCCCACAACACTAAATACCTCATGGTCTTTTCAAGAGTCACTTCACAGTCTGTGCTTTAAGAGGAGAATCCAATTTGAGATCTCAGACATCCTTTGGATGTCATCTTTCCCTATTCCCCGAAGTGGTTCTCACCTCTAGGTTAAGAAATACCTAAATGTTGAAAGCCAGACCTCCTCTACCAGCTTCCAGAAGACCCAGCTGCTGCACGACAGGCTTAGATTTCAATTTGAAAGCTTTTCCCAAACACAGCTCATCATCATCTTTTTATCTGGCCCCCATGGCCTCTGAATTGCAGACACTGAAACACTCCTGAAAGCATCTCTCTGTTCCTCATTCCAGTAGTTGTAGTAGGATCTCTTGCATTGCTACGGTACATTGGGTTGATGATGGTATAGATTGTGTGCTTCAGGTACAGAGTGCATAGGAGAAACTGGTCTCCCATGAGACAACTCCTGTGTTGCTTCTAGGTGGTAATATTTCACTCTTGGCTGCAAGATCTGAGCGTTGTTTGTAGGCATATCTCGTTCTTGTTCACATTCTCCAGTTCGGACTGTCCTCTTAATCTGCAGCACCATGTTCCTGTTTGGGTTAAGCAAGTAGCCTGCAGAATTTGCTGATAAAGGCAGATGAAACCCCTCTTTAGAGATATTAGCATGCAATCTGCTTTCATTTCTACTTAGGCATCCGTGTTGTGTGGTAAAAAGAAGCAACATATTATCCTCTGCTTCAATACAGAAGGAGCTGGAAACAGAATATTTATCTCGGTCTTCTGCAAATGATACTTGCTGTGAATGAACACTGATGGTAACTGCAGAGGACATCACCAGAAATTATCTCTTCTGGATGATGCTTTATTTCTCCCCACCACACATAAGCTGCTTTTTTCTGTGAGCAGAAATTTGGCTCCCGCAGCCTGTTGTCTTTTGCAGCATCACCTGGAAACAGGGAGCGTGGTGGCTCTTCATCCAGAACTCTGCCCTTTATGAGTCTTAAGGAGCAGGAGCACCCCTCCAGCTGCCAGGCATGGAACCGAAGGAGGACAAATCTGTAATACCAGGATGGGGGAAAACTGAGGATATTTGTCATTACCACCTAATATTTAAGGAAGCTGTGGAAATCAGGAGCATGTTTCTCTTGCCTCATAATCATCTAGAGGGATTCTGCTGCAGAGGAGAAGCATTTCCCAAGCCTGCAATTAGAGTATAAGTATTAGAGGAGATAATGCAGGCTCTGAAGCTCAAGAACCAGTTTTAATTCTTGTATTAATTCATACGAATCCAGCCAGCCAGGCCAGTCCGCGTGGACCCAGGCCAACGACTGCACTTGCTAGAAGGTGCTGCAGAGGTTTCATGTTCACAGGGAAATGAGGCATCATCCAAGATATCTGTGCCTGGTTCTGAAAAAGAAGGATACTGCTTTGCTTTACATCCCAGTTACCTCAGTAACGAGTCATATCAAAACCAATGTCTGTCATGGCAGGGGTCTTTGCATTAGCTGGACTTGATCTGGGAAGTGAACTAAAAAGAGTCATGATCTCCGGCTACCACATCCTGGCTCACAAAGTCAGGAGATGTGAACACCACAAATAGTTCTGCTTGGTGGGATGCTGAGCACAGTTATTGAAATGCACTACCCTGATCCCAGTCCCTTGGCAAACTTCCCAGGGAAGTAGGTCGCTAGAAAACAAAAGTCTATTAATTGGGTTTGCAAGCTGCCCTGCTAATCCAGATTTGTTTGGGACTTGAGGCACTGCAAAGCCATGTGTGATGGGAGACTCGGAGGGAGGCAGATGGCCACATTAGCAGATGGAGGCAAGTGTTAACATCCTACAGCACCACAAACACGTGCCTGGGCCAGCCTGGAAGAGACAACATGGGACGGACAGCCCCAGCAATGCTCTGGGGAAGGGATATGGCACTACTCTTGGACATGATCATATTAATATTGCATAACAGAAGCTAATGGACTGGGAGATAATCGTATGCCCATAGAGAAATCCTTGGGAGCTATGTGGTATCTGGAGCTCTCATGTTGCACAGCTTCCATTGGGAGAGTTCCTCTGGTCCACAAGCAGAGCTGGCTCAGCTCTGGTTTTTTCTAGTTTACTGAGGTTTGAGGGTAAAAGGCAACGTTTGAGAGAAGTCTTCTCCAAGAAGATAAGTTTAAGAGTAGGAATATTCTGTCTGCCATTGGCACAGCAAAACCTCTGCGGTTTTTGTTGAGCTCTTCCTTTCCTTTCCTCCCTTTTATTTTAAGAACCCCCCTACCCAGAATAATGCACCTTAAAGAATTCTTTCTTCCTCTCCCCTGTTTTAATTTGGGCTTGGTTTTATTTATTCAAACTCAGCAAAGAACAAATGCAGAAACCTGGGATTTTTCAAGGGAGGGTTATAAGGTTTTATAAGCCAAAATGTGTCAGCTTTCTGCAAGCTCAGACCTGAGTCCAGCTCTCATGTTCCCCCCCTTTGCCAGAGGTTGAAATTCCCTTTGAACTCACATTGAGCTGAGTAAAGAAGAGGTTGGATGGTAGGCTGGTGATTCAAGAGGGAGAGGAGGACATAACTGATGTTCAAAGTACGAAGACATTGGAAAAATAATTTGAAGAATACTTGAGAAATTAATTGAAAATACCTCTCACAATTCCAGCATTTCTGGAGTGATTTGCAGTTAATACAAAGTCCAGCTGAAGGAAGCTTTGAAATGAAAAATCATTCCAAATGGAATAGAACCCGAGCTTGTTTTTTACTCCAAGTGCCAGACTGACAAGAATATTAAACACTGAAATGTTTGTAGCCTCCTTTATTCCCAGTTGAGTTTACAACGTATATTAGTATCAAACCCATTTATTTTTTAGCTGGAAAAGATCATTATATCTCCCTTTCTCCAGACTACAGGAGCTTCACCTCCTACTTGTTATAGTCTTCTGCTCCTGCAAAAATTCAAACAGAACCCAAACTTAGTAGCAAAAAGAAACCAAAGGGAAGGAGCAAGCAATGTATGATATTTGCTGTGATGAAGTGAGACAGTCGCTTTGCACATGAAAGCCAGCACTGTAAGTAAACTTGAAAATAGCATTTTTTTTTCCCTGAGACATGCCTCAAAATCAATATTTCACCCAAAGATGACTTTCCCAGGAGCTGTGCAGCCCGTGCGGCACTTGCTGCTACAGTACTGCTGTGCTGGCAGCACTTCAATAGACCCCCTTCTCCACCTTCATTAGCAGTGATGGGTGCTTTGGGGCTACAGAAACTGAGATATGCTTTGGAAAGCAGCACCCTGTATTCCCCCATTCTACCATATTTTCGTGATGGGGAAACTAAAGATCACAGCATTGAAGCAATGGGATTGATGGGTGGCACAGGGAAGCTCTTTCAGGCTGGTAGATACAACAGTGAACATCACACTACTACTTTTGACTTCTAGATACATAAGATTAAGCAAGAAACCCAGATCCTGTGCTCCCATCTCTTTGCTAGAGATAATGGCAATGCTCTGTTTTATAGAAATGTTGGAAAGATAAATACAGCCTTCAACTGTATGCAGAGAGCTGCAAAGAGGAAGGCAATATGAGTTCTCCTTGTCCATGGGGGTTAACATGATAAATAATGGGCTTAAGTTGTAGGAAGAAAGATTAAGGTTAGATGTCAAGAAAATGGGAAGGCTAATGAAACCCTGAGATAGGTTTCCCTGCCTGGGAAGCAGAGACTCCATCACTTCAGGTTTTTAATTATATGTTAGACAAGCATCTGAAGTGGCTTTGGGGGAACCGAGCGGCTGAGAGATGAGATTGTCAAAGGGAATCCTACGGGCTCTACTTTCCCATTTCCTATGAAAGACCAAGGGACTTGGTGACAGGCACCTGGTAAGTGCCTTCAGGTATGTCTTGATTTGAAATAGCTGGGGTTGAAGTTTCATCCCAGTTTTCTTATGCCTTTCCCCCTCTTTCACAGAAAACCACAAAGGTTTAGAAGGGGCAGTGCAGAGGAATTGCAGATGCTTCTCCATTCCTGCTCTGAAGGTGCTGTGTTAAAAGAAGGAGAGGAATAGATTGGAACTGGGCAAAACTGGAGTCAGCAGACATGGGACCTCAGCAAGATGCATACAGAATGTACTCACAGTCTGGGTATGGAGCAGTTTGTACCTTGTGTAGCCATGCCCTATTGCTCCCAGTTCATGCTAGACTGAAGATCAATTTTGAAAGCTTTTGAAGTCTGAGATCCTCTGAATCCCTTGGGCTTTTATTATTAAGTCCCTCCAGAAAGAGCAAATGTCTACGGAACAGCATAGCCCAGAAACTGATGGCTCAGAGATGCCCTCAGAGAGACTGAGGCACAGCAGAGAAGGAGTGAAATGCTGAGGAGCATTCGCTAGCTGGACCCAGCACATCCTGCAGTGCTGAAAGGGCAGTGAGGAGGCTTCAATTCCTACATCTTCCTGGGGGAAATAGCAGAGAAGTTGCCTAAGAAGCTGCTCACCTGAGGCTTGTTCACCTCCTTGCCTGCCCTGGTATGTAAGGCTGCTGATATTAGCAGCCTTACATAAGGCTGCTAAGGAGGGCTGACAGAGCAAAGATGCCTTGCTTCTGAAGAGCAAGAGGGAGGGTTAACCCACTGCCTTGCAAAGGCTGCAGCATGTAGGTACATGCACTCAAAACATCCAGCAACATTTTACATACAACTTGAGCCAGAGCAAGCAACAACAGATCCTGCATGAACAGCCAGCTGCTCCGCACACCCATGGGCACTGCAGAAGGCCCATTTGTATGATAACACACACCCCATGTGAGCCCAGAGCTGACTGTGACAAATGTCAGCATCCGGCTGAAAGTGCTCATCAGCTAAAGGAAGCTTGTTTGTGCAGCTGGTGATGGAGGTGTTTCCATCTCTGGAGTTCAGAAGGAGCTGCTTTGCCCTGCCTTGCCAAGGAGTCTGTGATATCAAGCGTTTGTGACCATGAAGTGATGTGCTGAGTTACTCAAGGTATAAGCAAGCAAAGTCTCTGATGGCTGCTGAGGAGTTAAATGCTTGCCATTGAAATCCTGGATTGCTGTATTTTATTCCTGTTTTCCTCCCATAGAAAGCTCATATCTGGAATCATTTTTTGGACATTGACAGAATATTTCCTTTCCTCCTTAACATGAAAAGATTTGGGAGGTAAGAATTAATCTCCCATACAAGTCACAAGCTTGGCAAGAGTCTATGTAGCTAACTTTGTGCTCAAAGTGCCTTTCTCAGCATTAGTCCTTGAGCTGGAAAGCAGCATGCAGCAGGAGTGCCAGTTCTGAGTGAAGACACAGGAAATCTCTCTGGGCCTGATCTATCTTTCTCATTGCAGCAGGAACAGGCAGCACTCAACTCCCTGATCTGATGCCGTTGGAAAGCTTGAAAGAGGAAGGACTGCTCAAGGAAATGAGAAACCTGGTATCTCAGAGCAATGGGTTTTGATGAATTTCCTCAGTCATCTCGGTATGAGGGCTCAAGAAGCACTCAGGGAATATAACCTTCGAAATGCTTACAAAAACCTAGCATAGGCAGGGCCTTGAAGGGACGCAGGGAAGAAAAATGTCTCCTGGCCCTATCCTCAAGCTCACCCCTGCATCTGCATGAGCCATCAGCCCACAGCAAGACTGGAGCTGTTTGCAGCATTTAATAGTTCTAATCCCATTAGCACCTTCTCCCCACAGCAGCGGAGTGCTGACACCCCCTTTTACCACCGGGCTAATCACATCCAGGAGAGCTCGGCTGACTTTATGAGCCCTCCCTCCCGCCCCAGGTCCTATTAAGCTTCATCAATCATTGCATCAGCAATGCAGCCACCCTTAGCTGGCAGGAAGGTGCTGAGCTACTGCAGCAGTGTCCAACTGCAAGTATCAGTGCTGAGTTAAAAGCAGAGCAGATTTTCCCATAAATAGAGAGTTGTGTTTTGGGGAGGGCAAGTTCTTCATTGGGAGGTTGCTGTACTGGTTGCAGGTACCTGGAGGGTTGTGAATTTATGGAGCTGTTATATCAGTGGCCCCTATGTTGACATAGCACGGAGGTATCTGAGTGCAGGTGAAGGCCTTTTGCTCTGGAGAGAGACAGAAGTCTTCCTCTCCAAAAACCTGTGTTGAATCATTTCTTCCTGCACAACCTGACCTTTAAAGGATGCGGGGAACACTAACACCCTGCTGGCTGCCTGCTCCATAGTGCCGGAGCGTGCTCACTCTCCCAGGGTAAAATACCTGCTGCTCTTAGGCAGCTTTTCCTGCTCTGTCTTGAGGAGAGTGGTTTGTGCTGGAATTTTGGGCTAATAACTGCCAGGACAAACAGCACTGAATGCACCAGATGGAGGAAGCAGACAAAAAGAAAGAAGAGGTTTCCATCCCTTTTGACTGACTTCATAAACTTAAAGGTATTTTCCAACCTAGTTGATTCTATAATTCTATGAAAGGAGAGGAGACATAAGGAGTGTTTTCTCTTTTCTGAAGACCGTGTTTCTCTAGCAGGACACTGACAGTTCCCCCATTGATGGCAGGAAGGGGGTGCAGCACTGGAGCCCTTACACCTTGCCTTGCGCTGTGGTAGTGTTACCGAAAATCGGAATAAGAAACTTATCAACACCAATGGGATGTAGATAAGCAGACACTTCTTTATTACGGCGCCAGGTGCACGGGGGATAGCTCCTCCTAGCATGCACACCTTGCGCTGAAATCATGTTTCTTATATATGGTTACACATACA
>WYDI02024451.1:0-87432 GCA_009867235.2 Psittacus erithacus | reverse complement strand
TCAGTACTGTTCTCAGGCTGAAAGTTAGAAACACAGTGCTGCACCAGCCACTAAGAAGAAGAAAAATGACTGCTACTGCTGAACCCATGACAGGGGGTATAATGCAAAATCCCAGGTTCTACTCCTGAAATGTTGCAAGAGAATAAATAAGACCTGCTCCCTTCATCCATGCTAACTTGAAGCTGCTGTTGAATGAGGAGGAACTGTAGGACCCTTCCCAGCTCTCCTGAGGCTGGGAAATGGGAAACATGATGAGGTCTTATCTGGTTAACACATGGCTATAGAAGGATCAAGGGCTAAAATAGGTGGCAGACTCATTGAGAGATCCAGAATGAGGGCAGAGAAAAGGCTCTTTGTCCTTCCAATGACTTAACTGACTAAGGTGCAATTCATGAGTAACTTCCTTAGCTACACTTTGCTTTTTATGAACACCAGATGTTTTCTGTGTATTTATTATCAAAATTCCAGTATGGAATAACCTTATGTCCAGCGTGGAATCTTATAATATACCTTATTAATCCATGGACAGAGTTAATATTTTCAAAAGTATATGCTCATTTCAGTCTTCGGAACTCTTTAGGGCTCTTGAACCTGTACCCACATTTCCCATAATTCTCTGTGTCAAATATCAAACTCTTAATATTTTTTTTACTCTATCAGTAGGTTTCTGAGTCTTAGGGATATTCTAGTTGATTGTCTAACTTTGAAGAAGAATCAAGTAATTCACTGTGGGTGACTGGCTATCTCCATTGAAGTAACATGTCTTGGGTAACTTGGATCACAAATAAACTGATTGATAGCTGAGGAGACAACTGCCCATTTAAAATGGCTATGGAAATGTTTCTAGTTAAGACCAAGATTAGTGACCCACTGACTCTCAGTTAAAGGCGTCCTATATTCATTTGTCACTTGTGCTCCTTCCTTATCATCCCAGCCAGGAGTCAGACTTTTTCATGCATCCTGGCACAGGTCATTCGCTGACCCTCCGTAGTTAAAAGTGCTGAAGAGTCTGAAGATCAACAAACCTGCATGAAAACGTCTGTTTTTACTGTGTTAGTGCAATTTAGGGTTAGAAGTCCTCTTTTTAACAGACACCAAATTAAAGTAATACAGTTAATTATCTTTCCTTGCAAGTACTTTATGGTACTTAAAGCTTCAGCTTCAAGTACTATACATCAAGTACTATACTACTTGAAACTGAAGATTCAAGTACTTGAAGCTGAAGCTCCAAGATGCTCAGAAGGCAGCTTTATATCATTAAAAAAAAAAAAAAATTGTTTGAAGAATGAAGCTGTTTGCTAGTGCTAAAACCAGAAGCTGCTCAATATGACTTCAGAGACCCTATCCATGCCTGGAAGCAGCTATGGCTTCAAGTGAAGACACAGCACAATGAAGAATCACAAAGAGTCTCCCAGACATCGCTTATGCTACTTATGTCACCATGTCTTCCATCCTGTGAGCTCTATTTCTATAATCCACAAGAAATTCAGAGAGAATGTGACTCTGCTGTCCTTTCCCTGGGAAGGATGTACTGCAGTGGAAGAACAGGCAACAGACTAGCCCTTGACGCAGGAGGAATGTCCTTCACCTTGCCCTCTGAATATTTAAATCTCAGAGGCCCCAAAGAGTTCATATTTCTGACACTCTTCAAAGTTATTTTATTGTTACATCACATCCTTATCTTGAAAATGATGTTTTTATAATGTTAGATATATAATAGAGACAAAGTCTGCTAAGGGACAAAAATCCAGCCTTTCAAATTTGTACATCGGCACCAGTCTAGAATCAGTGAGCTCTTCAATAGACCTGAAAAGACTCAGTGGTCCCTGTATCATTTTGGAGTGGTCCTGTGATCCTCTTACTTCTCTTACACTGTCTGCTAACATTTTAAAAAGCAGCCAAATGCTTGCATCTCGTGTCCCATATGCTGGGGAAGGAGGGAGAGGGAAGGAGAACCATTTATTTTGCTGCCTTTATTCCCATGAGAACAACTAATCACGTGGGAGTAAAACAACAAGTTCTGCTAGGCACACAGAATCTGCTTATGAGACATCTCTGCATACTCTTGAGGTTTCATTAGCTTTAAGTGGATATTTTTCCACTCCTCCAGATCATTGTTATTTCAAAACCAAATTTATTCAAACCAGAGAAAGACGCATCTCCTCAAGTATGCCAGCTTCAAACTCAAGCACCAAAAGTACTGCATGTATTTTTTAAAAACAGTTCAATGATTTAAATATGCATCAGCTACAAAAATGGGGTTTTGGTAAACTCTTTCTTTTCACACTGTAAGGAATGCTAATAATTAGTGTGATTTCTGTCATCCTTCTAAGACACTGACATTATTATGGAGAAATAATTTTTCTATACTGGCTGCATTGCAAAAATAACCAGTTCTGTTTGTTATTTGATCATCTACGGAAAGAGTAACACAATAGCTACACCCAATGGCAACTTCATTAACTGCTATTTTTCTAATAAAAATTGCTAGGATTTTCTTAACAGGAACTTAATAATCAAGGTCAAACATAAATACTAAGGCCAGTTTTAACAGTTGCTTTTTCATGAAGATAAATTCCTCTAAATGGCTTCACATCAAGTAGTTTTTCACCTTCATAATTCAAATTTTCCTAGTAATTTATCTTTTAATGCACAGCAGCGTTGTTCTTTTGACTGGTTCATTATCTTCTCCAAGTAGTGCACTTGGACTAGCATAATAAATTAGGCCACATATTCTTCTCCTTACTGGCTTCTAAGATTTCTACTCCATTGTGGCAAAAAAAGAGCAGCTTTCAGATTATGAAACACAGGAGGTGCTGCCAGGTTCCATTTTGTGTTTGCAAGGAAAACTATGAGTGATGCTTTAATATGGATAAGAGACATCTCCAGTTTTACAGAATGTCATAGAATAAGGACCTTCAAAGGTCCCTTCTAGTCCAATTCCCTTGCAATAAGCAGGGATATCTTCAACTGGATCAGGTTGCTCTGACTCGTGCCTGACCTTGAATGTCTCCAGCGATGGCACATCCACCAGCTCTCTGGAAAACTTATTCCGGTATTTTACCACCCTCATTGCAAAACGTTCTTCTGCATGTCCAGCCTGATCTTCCTTCTTTCAGTTTGAAACCATCACCCTAGGTTGATAAGTCCTAGGTTGCAATAGGATGAGTCCTATTGCAACAGGCATTGCTAAAATGTATCCCCATCTTTCTTATAGGCCCAGTACTGAAAGGTCACAATAACGTCTCCGTGGAGTCTTCTCCTTTCCAGGCTGAAAACCCCCAACTTTCTAGGCCTTTCCTCATAGAAGAGGTGCTCCAACCCTCTGACTATTTCCATGTTGCTCTCTGAGGCTATAGACACCAATAAACAAACAAAGAAAGGGTGCATGTGTGAACCTTTTTTTAGCCAGTTTTTGCCTTCTGAATTTTCGTAGGACAGCAATTTTTTCATGAGAAGTTGGAAAATTTTGATGGAAGTTTAAAATTTCCATTTTGTTTTAAGGAGGATGAAAAACTAGCTTACGCACTTGCTCCACAGATACAGGATTATACCTTCAATATAAATACATTTGGGAGCTTTGTTACTAATTGAACCAGGCTAAGAAAATATAAATAGAGGGAAGAAAATAAAATAGTATTCTGAAGTTTTAGAATCTACAGTGCATAGGAAATAATTTTGGCACAACAAATTGAATGTCAAAGCAAGAACTGAGAAATAGAAAGAAATAAAGGAGTGGACTTGCAACCAGTGCTTCTGGTGAAAAGTGGAAGCTTTCATTCTATGGAGGGTTTTTTTTGTTTATGTTTGCACCATGGCTGGTTTAAGTTTGGTGGATTATTTTTTGCCTCTGAAAAATTGGCAAAATCTCAATTTTCAGTTAAGTTTTGTTACTGGGAATTTAGGGGAAGTTCCTATAAAAATTAATAAAAGAAACGTAAGAATTTACAGATTTTATTTTCTTTATGAATTTGGATTTTTATAGTGTGTAGTTATATTTTCCACTCATATTCCCCACTGGTGCAAAGAAAAAGCAATTAATGAGCCGCAGTGTGCTTTCAGAGTTACAACGTACCATTGAACCTAAATGTGTAACTCCTTCCACTTCCCTGCTGCCCTGACCAGCTCTGTTGCATGACATGTTGCTTATACATTCACAAAAAACAACCATGATGTTCCTTATGGACACATAAGAGAATTTGACCTTCCTCTGGAGGAGCAAAGATGCCAAGATCTAAAAAAATATAAAGGCAGAGAAGATGTAAAGGATTTCTATTATGAGATCAGTGATGAGAGGGAAGGGAGGAACTCTGTCCCTGAGAGCCATCTGCATCCATCGGAGCAAACTTCCATCCACAGCACAGGGTCCAAATTGGAGTGCTGTCGTATAGCCATCGCCCAAAACTCACGAAAGGTTTCAACATTAGGAGGAGGGGAGAAAACCTACAAAAGCCAATTTGCTTCTCCCATGCCACGGCTCTAGGAAGAACCCAGTCAGATGCCAAGAATACCAAAATGACACAGAATGAATGGGCACAAGTCATCGCTCAAATACACCAGCACATTTCGTCAGCTTCATCTGGATAGACTCAGAGCGGCAGAAAAGCCTTTGCCTAAATCACACGGATTTTTTCCCTCTGAATGTCTAGCCTTTATCATTGCCTATGGAAATGGGACACCCTCGTTGATACAAGGCATACACTCAAGTCTGTCCTGCAGAGGACTTTTCTACACACAACCTGCTATTTTGTTCTGCTCTTCAGTTGCCATGGCTGGAAGTTCAACACAGTGAAAATTCACCAGGTAGAAAACTAAAGGTCAAAGTTCAATGCTTATTAGCAAAAATGCTTTTAATGAGAATCTTGTAGATTTTATTATCCAACCATATGTAAGAGCCTCCCAGATCACATTTCTCAATCAAAGTACTGCTAAAAGCAGCTATGCTGATTGCAGTTTGCTTAAAGGATGGTTAGAGGTTGCTGGGAAGGTGCCAGCATACCTGTTGCTAGAATATATGCATGAAAAAATCCAATGACAGGCAAAAATCCTGCTGAAAGACCCCCAATACAAAAAGGTGTCATCAGAAATCCCTGCTGGAACATGGAAACCATAGAGCAAACAGGGTTTTAATTTGCCTGCGTACAGCAAAGCAGTTGTTACACAGAAAGACCCTTGCAAAGGCATGTTTTGCCTAGAGATTTACCACCAGAGTTAGCAGAAACCTTGCCAAAAGTGGCTGCTTTTCAAGCAGCACTGTTCTCCTAAGCAAAAGAAGCAAATTGGTTCCACTGAGATCATATGTGCTCCTCGTGTGGGGAAGGTCTTCTTCACAGTGTCTGTCATTTATCAAGAAAAGTAGGAAGAGTCTCTGGTGAGACTGATGACACCTCTCTGCCTTTGTCTTCAATTCAAAGCAGTCAGGGATTACACTGTCACTAACCTGGCAAGCACAACTTGGCTTCAGGCTCCTTCAGATCCTCAATACTGGAACTCATGGGGGAAAAAAATAGGAAAAAAAAATAACTATAAGCATATTTTTGAAGGGGAGGTGGTTAAGTTTTCATTTAAGCTCACTCATTCAAGCTGATTCTTATCTTCCCATAAAGATGAAGATGCCTAAACAGCAAAATGACTTCAACATCCAAAAAGAGCAGAAGGGACTCTGAGGTCACCCCAGAAAGGTTTTCATGCAAAGACATGGTAATGCTAGGTCCATGTCACTGGCCTTTTCCTACTGTAATTAATTAATTCAGGGAAATATTGCATTTAGGGAATTAGGTCTGACAAAACAAAATATCCCATTTTTGCATGTACTGAAGATAAGGGCAGATTTACCACTGACTCTGAGTCAGCGATTCTTTGACTCATCAAGCTTAAACATCTGTTTACATATGCAGCTGTAGCATATTGACTGTGACTAGCCTATCTGCTGAGTCAGGGAACAAAGCAGTAACAGGAGCAAATGGTAGTCCATGGGCATGCCCTGGTTTTATTTCTTTTTCTGCCTTTAATTCCTTGCCCACCTCCAGGTTCATCTTAGAAAACACAGACTTCTTGTTTCATTTCTTTGCAAGCCTTCCTATTTCCAGTGTAAAGGTCTTCAGGAGTTAAGACTCTGCCCTTTTGATTGACACCTGCCCAACATATTTGCAGAGCTACTGCTGCAATACTAAGCCAAGCTGTTGTCCCTATGTAGGGAGTTATAGGATTTGGGGGGTACTGCATGTGCCCTACCTACACAAACTAGCCGCATCCTGAGGCCAAACACTTTATCTTGAGTCACAGCAATCCATGGGCGTACAAGGTGCTTTATAAGTATATGAAGTGACAGCTCCATACCCTGAATATCTGACAATTTACAGTGGGATTTACACAGCAAGGATCTCAACAGGCAGTTGGAAAGGGTATAAGAGGACAGAAATTAGAAGCATGGAAGATACTGAGATGGGCTTGATGTTGTGTGTCCACTGACGGAGTGTTTGGGAGAACTTGCAGGCACACATGGACAATTTTTTTCTCCAGCATATAACATAGCCTGATTTTGCAGTGCTCCTCATTCAAGGATAAATTTACATTTCCTTGGCAAAAACTGCAGAGGGTTCATATTTAGCCACTTTATTCATTCACTTAAAAGGGTAATTAATTCACAGATACCACCACTTCCTTCAGGCTACTTTTTAGCATGAAACTAATATTGCTGGTGCAGCCAAATAAGCAAAATAAATTTCTTTAACTGTCTTATCTTTAAGGTGGTGGTGAGGAAATTTACAAAGACCTGAGTCAGCCCCACACATCCCTGCTGGCAGTTTGGTCAGCCTCATTTCATTACTTGTGTTGGTGCACGGCTGCTGCAGGATGTAACACCTCGCTTTGTCTGGAAAGCGAGCAAGCATTCAGAACACATTACTCACAGGCTGCAGCTCCTGGCAAAGTCACCTTCGTGCCACATAACTTGCACAGTGACTGCATCTTAGGAGGGAACTCTCCAAAACCACTTGCCCCAACTCCTGCAATATCTTGTTGATACTGACAGGGCAAGATTCTCCTCTGGCATAAGTGACTCATGAACTGTGCCCTGTTGTATTTGTTGCTTTGCAAATGGTTGCTTTTAGAGAAGGGCCATTACAGCATTGTGATTTGATTTTGTGCCTATCACAGAATGTGACAAATGGCCAACTTTCCCCTGCTAAAGCTACTTTCTCTGTATGTTCCTCCTACAATCAAGGGAGAGGGATGCTTTTGTAGTTGGCTATAAGTGAAGACTCCTTTTGTATGTGATTCATTCAGTGTCCTCTGATTATAACAAGACCCCACTGAGATTAGCTCCACAAAGATAACAGCCTTTGCAAAGATTCTTTATGCATGCTTTGATGCCTATTACTGAGCTCAACAACTAATCGAGCTGAATATTCATTTCAGAAAGATATCTGTTCTGGAATTAAAGGCACTACAGAGAATATCATCTGATGTATCTGCCTCAGCCACTCACCCTCACTTTGCTTTCTAGTCCCTGCAGGAAAATAGGACATGCAAAACCTTTTGGAAAAAAAAATGATACCCTGAATGATACCCTGAAGTGCCCAGAACCTAAGGGACCACTTTCAGAGGTTCAGATGAGATGAGTCTACCCTAGACAACACTGACTATACCACTGCTTCTCTGCTTTCATTATCCCTTCAATTTCATTTTCTTTTTTACCTGGTAGAAGGGCTTTCCTGACAGTCAAGGGAATCACAAGCAAGTAAAATCTCATCTTCCATTAAGAGAGAGACAGAGACTTCTAGTCTGTGTATCTGTGCAGAGATGCTCATAAACATGAAAAACATGTCCTAGAGACTCATTAATGTAAAAGCAAGTTAAAAATGCCAATACAGCTACTAAATAAATTTCATGATTTGCAGGCCTTCCTAATCTCTGAGCATTTATGGTTGACAACACTGTAAATAACAGCTTCTGGCCAAAAATGAAAGGAGAATTTTATAACTTTAATGCAGAATGACGCAAAAGATAAATAAAGATGATCTGAAACCTCTGTCAGAAAATTCATAAACAGGACATTCAGGAGAAAGGTATCACATTCGAAATGACTGCTTACACTGTAAAGCAATCATTCAGATCAAGACTGCAAGGCACATTAGGAAAGAATAGTAAGGCATTTCCACTATCTGCCCTGTAGAAGGAAAGGGGAATTATAAGACATGGTCAACATATCCAGAAGCTACTTGAACCTTGCAGTCTGCACATCAGCTGAAAGACAAGAATTTAAGCATGGACTGAGACTTCAACTAAGTCAACAAGTCATTATGTAGATCAGAAATCTCTTGCAGTCAAGTTCTCATTCCCAGTGACAGCCCATTTTCAGCCCCACCTGGAGGTCCAGGCTTTCTTTCTCTCAACCCAAATCCTAATCCAAACCCTAAATGAACCACATAGACTGGCCTTTTTCAAACCCACACTTCCACTCCCTGTCTCTTTCATTCTTTCATCTCTGTGTAGACAGGATGCATTACTTCTGTGAAGGAGCTGGGAAACCAAATAGCAACTTATCAGGCTCATCTCTGTATTTCAACTGCCCCATGATAGTCACTTGTCATTTATATGATATTGGCCTTCTCCCTGGTACTTACACTGTCATCTTCAGCAGATCTTGTTTGCCTCCTTCAGCAGTCTTTTTCCTGTATGAGCTCACCCTACAAGGATGAAGTTCCAGGTGTGTACGAGCAGTTCTAGAATGTCCCCATTATGCATCCAGGTGCTCAAAAATTTAAGTGCCAAGGCTTTAAGACAATGGGACTAGCTTAATATGCACTTACATAAATAGAAACATCTGACCCTGAGAACATCATTAATTAGACTCATCAAAGGTCTTGCTTTACAAAAATAACCAGTTCTTTCCTCTTTTATTTAGCATCAGTTTGTCATACATTAACATGCACTAGACTGTCTTCTCAGGACTTTCCCCTTGAATATGGGGATTAAAAGGTATTTTAAAATTAAGGAAAGCATTCTTAGACATGCACATCACTCCTGGAGCCTGAGCTTTAACATGGACATCATATATATTCAGAATAAAACCATGACTTCCCAGTAAGTGTATTCATCTGCTATCCACGATGATGGATCAGCAATGAAAGAAAGTAGAAAAGGTATTTCCTTCTCACATGCAAAGCATTGATCTTTCAGAAGTTTACTTCAATTTGCAATACCAAACCATGACCTTGAATGTCAGTGGAATTTTCTTTGAAGTTGCTGCATTGGGTCTGTCTGGGGTGAGTTAATTTCTGTGATAGCAGCCTGTATGTTGCTGTATTTTGGTTTTGTGGTTAAAACAGTGTTGATAAACACCAGCATTTTGGCTGTTTCTGAGCAGTGTCTGCACAGCCTTGAGGCATTTTCCATTTCCCACTTTGCTCCCCCAGAGGGTATGCTGGATAGCTGACACAGAAACAAAGGGGTATTGCATGACACATAATGTGATGCTTAGCAATAAAAACTGAGGGGTGGGTGGCTTGGGGGAGCTAATCATTGCTTAGAGACTGGCTGGGAATCAATCTACATGTGGGAGGCAGTGAGCAACCGCATGTGCATCACTTGTTTTTTAATTCTTCTTACCATAGCTGTCTTTATGGCAACTCAAGCGTTTTCTCACTTTTACTCTTCATATTTTCTCCCCCATCCCACTGTGGGGGCAAGTGAGCTAGCAGCTGGGTGGTGCTTAACTGCTGGCCAAGGTCAAACCACCACAGCTAGGGTCACTTTGAGTCAGGGGAAAAACATAGTTCCTTTACAGCCTCCACCTCCAATGATGCTTTTTGCCTTCAAAACAAATCAGAAATTGTCCAACTGTAAAAAAATTCTTGTTTGTTTCTGTTAACATGCTGCTGTTCAATGCAGGAATGTGACCTCAACTACCATAGGAGATAAAGACTAACACACAAAGCATGGATGTGTGCAGAACATGAATCCAAAGACATGAACAAGTGGTGTGCACTGTCTTCTCATCACAGGTAAATATGGGTATGGATAGTTGAAGAAATACCCATAAAAGATTACAGCTGTATCACATGGGCCACTTTCTAAACTAAATGAGTTGATGCTACAGTAGGGAAACTCTGGTATAAAAATATCCACAGAAAAACTGGTTGGTTATCATGGCTATACCATGACAATGACATGTACTAGTGGAGTCCCTCTACTGACTTGTGCACTGGCATGGTCTTGGTGGGGATCAGTTCTACTCCTGGCTTCACCCTGGTCTTTGTGGTAGATTTAAGCAGACTGGTGGATCTAAGACATTTGCTGGTTACAGCTGCAGATGGTGAACAGGGGTCACAGCCTCTATTGCAGACTGTTTTGATACCTTTGCTGAAGTGCCCTGGGCATCAGTAACCCATCTAGGAACAACTGCTATGCAGTTATGGCAGATGACGGGGCCCTGGCTGGAAGTGTTGCTGGCTGAGCAGACCCTGGGAAACTGACAGAGTGGTGGCTGCGATCACAGGGTGGCTGGTGAAGGAGACCAGAGCCCATGGAGGAGACAGAACAGCAGGGCCTGGCAAGGCGGCTCCTCAGAGAGGCCACCAGAAGCATGGAGCTCTTGGGAGTGATGCTGGAGGGTGCCAGCCCCCACAGGGAGGAGGCAAAGGCAGGTCCTGCATGGGGGAGACAGAGGCAAGGGCCATGAGGTCAGCAAGGGATGCAGCCGAATGTTATGGGGCACCATCAGGGTCTGATGGGTCACTGCAGCCAGGGCTGGGCAGTGACCCACACAGGATAGGTGGTCCCCCACATCGGCGCCAGCACCCATGGCCAGGGAGAGCAGTGATTGGGGTCTCTCCATGGCCAGTGTGGGGCACTGGGGAAACGGGCCCAGTACTCTGGGGTCCCCGTGCCTGCTTCTCTCCTGGCAGCACTGGCACAGAGGCACCAACCCCGTGGTGTAATCTGGCCCTGCGTTTGCAAGGATGCTGTTATTCTCTGAGTAACAAGAAGAAATGAAACGTAAGGCCCATGTACTACAACATCAGCATTCCTGCGGCACCATAAAGGGGCTTTTACAGCCGAGCTCTGCTGGGCTGGCACAATCTTTTATGAAGAAGGGCCCTGCGCTCTGCTTTGTGTAAAAGACAGTGAAGAAGAACGTGTTCATGTTGTGGCCTTGCTGCCGTGAAGATGAAAGGTTTGCTTCTCCCACACATGGCTCCGGACTGAGCTGTGTGACAAAAATGGGTTTGCATTTATTGAGAGCTGTACACAGAGACTCCTTAACAAGTATTACCTGGACCTCCAACATCTAAGCTGGGTAGTTTACACGGCGCTTCAGCTGACGCCGTAGAGAGGTCTTTCCTCAGCCGCGGCAGATGCCGTATCAGCAGACACGCGCAGCAACAGCGACATCTATTGGCAAGTGAGATGATGGCTACGCCAGCGCGGAAATCGACTCCAATTGATAAGATATAAACCAGAAATAAATGTACAAGGATAGAAAGTAGCAACAGAAGACTCCTTCTGTAATAACTCGTATTTAATTTTTTTCTCATTTTTACATGCATATATAATATTCAGTATATATATCTCAAATATAAGCTAGTCTTAACTCACTGTTTGCTTCACATGACTAACGCTGTGTTATCACTTCGAACACCAATTGATTTGGTGACAATACGTTTGTGTACTATTTAGCACTCTTAAGTTTTAAACATGCAGAAGCATAACTCCAGAATTCCAAGTAATTATATTATGGTTTTGTTAGCTACTCAGGCTTTAAGCCTGAGAAACATTAAATGTATAATAAGATACAGAATCATAGAATGGTTAAGGTTGGAAAGGACCTTAAGATCATCTAGTTCCAACCCCCCTTGCCATGGGCAGGGACACCTCACACTAAACCGTGTCATCCAAGGCTCCATCCAGCCTGGCCTTGAACACTACCAAGGGATGGAGCAGTCACAACTTCCTTGGGCAACCCATTCCAGTGCCTCACCACCCTTACAGTAAAGAACTTCTCCCTTATATCCAATCTAAACTTCCCCTGTTTAATTTTGAACCCATCCCCCTTGTCCTGTCACTACAGTCTGTAATGAAGAGCCCCTCCCCAGCATCCTTGTAGGCCCTCTTCAGATACTGGAAGGCTGCTGCAAGGTCTCCATGTCTTGCTAGACAGGGTCAACCCACCATAACCAAGGACACTTTACTTCATACCCTATTCTAAATATACTCATTACATTGTGTCCAGAAATACCAAGTGTGATGTTTCTAAGCTAGATCTTGGACAAAAAAAATTAAGGGTGGGCTTTTCTTCACAAACAGGAAAATGTATCAATGTAAAACTTATGAGGCAATGTCTGTTACAGATAGTATAGATGAATATATGCAGTTAGAAACAGACATTCAAATACCTGTCTCTATAGTCACACAAAATGAACAGACTGCTGTTACCATACTACCTTCTGGAGGACTTGGTTCTCTCTTGATTGTCCCAAAATGTGCCCTCTAGCAATGTTGCAAGATGCAGCTTCTGGTCTCTATATTATTTGTAGCTGTATATGGGCATAACATTCTAAATACAGTATCAGGTAATGCACTGATCAACCAGACTCAAGTGATGGTTGAAATAAGAGCGGCTGCTTGTCCTATTCTATCCAAAGACCCTGAGCTGAATGGTGGCCAACACTTTGAGAGGTGGTTTGGGGAATAGTCTATATAGCCTATACGTGGATAGTGTGATCCAACTATCTTTGCACTTTGCAGCAGTTCAGGAGAGATGGGTCTATTTCTCCTGGAGCTCTAAGCTTTCCAGCTTTTCCTGTGCAGTGAGAAGGGTTCAGAGCTTTACTAAAAAATTAGAGCTAAGCACTGGCAAAGGACAACTTTCTTCAAATGAAGCTTCAGCTTGAACTGGGACAATATATCAAAACCCCCTAACTTTCTAAAGGAAAGCCTGATGAACATTAACATCACAGTGTCATGCACTCAGAAGTGTGGCACATTAAAATTAAGGTAGTTTCTTCTTCCAGGACTTGGATACCATGTCTTGACAAGGAAAACAAATCCCTACTTCTTATACTAGTTTCATACTTCGTATACTCTGCTATGAAACTAAACTAGTCACTGCATCCTCAACTAGTACTCAAGCCAGTTGCACAGACAACCATTTCCCACCACCTCCTCCAAATGCTTCCCGCACCAGGCATCCGGCCTACTGCGAGCTGTACTTCACCAACTGATTTAAAGAAATAGCAGATGGCCAGTGTCTTCCTCCTTCCACAGTTAGAAAGATAGGAAATGAAAAACAGAGCCACTAAACCAGCTGCCGGGAATCAATGACAGAGCCCACAAGGCAGCCTGGCAGCTCCCGTGGGTCCTGGCAGACTCATCAGCACTGGGACAGCTGTGTGACAGGCTGCAGATTATCTCTCAACCTAATAGCACTGATTGAAAGGGAGGAGAGAAAAAGTCTGGCACCAGAAGATTGTATTAAGCAGGGCATAAAAATTACCAAACCTTGTATGTTCACAAGGGAATAAGCCACTACTTACACAAATGAGACTGTAGAGAAAAACACTGAGTTTCCTAATGGTCTCACCACTCTCAAATTTCTCTTTTTAACGCTACCAAGACAGTAAAGCACTCCCTTTATTGCTGACAAGATTCTGAGGTATGTCCTGCTTTCCATCACTTGTATAAATTAGGAGTGATTTTTCTTTTCAGAGCTTGTAAAGGAAGACAATTCGGAGTCTTTCTAAAGATCTGCTGATGCTCAACTCCCAGGTCACAGATCTGCCTGAAAGCGGAAAGGTCAAATGCAGCAAGAACATTTCTACCACACTTACCCATTGAGTTTTTGCCAACCATGAATTTCAGTGTTTCTTTTCAGCATTTCACCATTAGTTTAACTTGGACACTTTAATTTTTATATTCTTCTTATATTGTGGAGCACAAAACTGTACACATTACCAGAGGTGAAGCTACACGAATGCTTAGTATGGCGGGACAATCACTTTTCAGGTTAGGTATACTGTGCTTAATGCACTCCATTGATACACTTGGCATTTTGGCTACGAGGGCAAGTTGTTAACTCATATTGAGGTTACCATCAAACAAAGCAGCAGATCCCTTTCTGCAGGGCTGCTCACAAGCATCTTATATCCCAGTCTAGAAGAACACCCATGATTACACCACCCCAGGTGCAGAATCTGGCATTTGTACTTGTTAAATTTCATATAGCTAGTGATTGCTCAGTGCTCTAGGCTATCAAGATCTCTCTGTAAGGCATCTTCACCCTTGAGGGCATCAATAGTTCTTCGTAATTTTTTATTGTTGGCAACTGATTTGGTAACAGCCCTGAGAGGGAAAACTCCTTTACCTTCAGCAAGAACATGGTTGAGATTACTCCTCAAAAACATGACAGGAATATTAATTTTGAAAGAGCTGTAGATTGTAAATGAGGAAAAATAAAACTGAAATTGAATAGAGGAATTTTATGCAAATGCATATACACATAGGAAAACAGCATCAGCAAACATTAAGAAAATTGAAACTACTGCCTGTCTGCCTTAACGATGTGCTGTCTGGAAGAGGGTCATTATAACAAACTATGTATTCACAGCCACTTCCAACTGAAGGGATATAATAGACAAATGTTATCAAACTCAGTCTGCTGCATGGTAAATCTGGGGAGGGAAGAAGATCTTCCTTTGAAAAATCTTGTACTTTGCATGGCTTAACAGGGAGGGGGAAAGACAGCTCAAATCAGTCCTCTGTTTCTCAAATTCCAAAAACGAAAAGTGGGAAGAAATCCCATCACCAAAGGAACCTTCCACATTTGAGGCAGTCAAACAGCAGTTCCTCAGCTATAAATGCTTGTGTTTTGAAAACTTCATGCAGATACAAGGCCTACATATACAAGATTACAAAGGTCAGAAGGGTCTCAATAAAAGTTAGGTCCATCCTGAGGGCCATGCCTGCACTGAGGTTTTTTTTTCCTTTTGGACTTCTATCATGTGTATTCCAAGTTTAAAGTCAGCATAGTACTAGAATGCTCTATTATTAACTCTTTTCTTCTCAGAGACATTAAAAAAGTCCCTTGAGCATATTAGTCTTTGCATCTATCCAAGACTGAGTTATGGTTTTTGCCTTTGAGACTTAAAAAATCCACTGCTGTATTGCAGGATGACTTGAAGGTAGTCAGAGTCTTCTGTAGAACCCATGTTTCTTTCACAGACTTTCACAGGCGTGTGAAGCTATACCAGGACAAATGGATTTTCTGAACTGTTACTAAGGACAAAATGATGCATATAAATTCAAAAAAGCCTAAGGAGCACAATAACAGACCAAGTGCAAAAAATAGAGGTACACTTCCTTTTAACAATAATAAACAATATTTATATGTCTAAGGACATAAGCACTGGAGGGATCCATTCTGCACAAGTTCTGAACAAGTGCAAGTACTGAGTAGTTTGGGTTCATTGCTGCTTTATATTCTCCTTACAGACATCTCTGCAATGTGATCAACCATGGGCAGCTCTACTAGTCTGCAATATAAGTCTACATGTTTTCAAATTCTGCCATAAAATTGTTTCTACTCACCTTTTTCAGTTGCATTTATCTGTAACTGATGACCTGCGATTTCTGTTTATACCCCTGCATCCTCTGGTATTACCCTGTTCTTGTACTTCAGGGGCCTTTGACAAAATCTGAGGGGCATGGTTCAGCAGCACTCAGGATGTGACTTCCTAATAACTAATGATTCATTAGCAAAATAACTCAGGCATTCACCTCTGTTCTACATCTGTTGAATAGCTTGCGCTCCCAAAATAATGGTCCATTAGCAGACGGATGAACAGCTGTAGAGTTAAGAGTTTTGGTAACCAGTTTTTACCAATATTGATTAATTGGGGCATTATGACTCGTACATCATCAAAATTGCTTTACTGCAATGGTATGCAGATGGAAGACATCCACAAACCTCACATTTGAGGAGAAAAATCCAGCTGGGCTTCATCCAGTGCTGCACAAACATGGGTGCCTAGCATCTGAATGGATGCAAAATTTACTTGCTACCTATATCCCTTTTCTTGCTGTCTTTTTGAACTGGTTATTCTATTAAGCCATTTGCTCTGGGCCTTCCAAATAAAGACTGGGTCAGCCTTGTTTCATTATTTGTGTTGATGCATGGCCGCCACAGGTTGTCTGGAAAGCGAGCAAGCATTCAGAACACATTACTCACAGGCTGCAGCTCCTGACAAAGTCACCTTCGTGCCACATAACGTGCACAGTGACTGCAGCTTAGGAGGGAACTCTCCAAAACCACTTGCCCCAACTCCTGCAATATCCTGCCAATACCTACAGGGTGAGATCCTGATTGAGCATAAACCCGCTACCTGCACAGTGGCTCATGAACTGTGCTCCGTTGCTTTTAAGGACGAGAAAGGCCACTGCAGCTTTGTGATTTGATTTTAATTCACAAAATATAACAAAAAAGACAGCTTTCCCCTACTGAGGCTGCTTTCCCCCTATACTCCTCCTACAATCAAAGAAGCAGGAGACTCCCACAGATGGGTACTGAGACGGCTGTCTCAGGCCCTGCTAGCATCCAGCTTAATAGACAAATGCAATTTGTATTCAAGCCACAGCCACAAAGAGTCTTTCTGGTGCCTTTCTGCAAATGTTTCTTACTCCAGTAACCTGTAATTCTGCTTCCCAGAAAACTGTGTGGATTATGTCAGGTTGTGCTTGATCAAATCATTTAAAGAAATAGCAGGAGGCATGCAATAATGCCTTCCCTTGTGTATAACTGAATGACTTGGCTGCATCATTCTCCCTCTTAGGTGTCACCTCAGGACCTGGCCTGTAAAAAGCATCACTGGGCTTCAGCCAGTCAAGCTACAAAATTGTTTTTCATAACTTATATCAAAATCTGGAGAAAATACATCACTTTTCACACCAAACTGCCCAAGGTTCAGACAGGATTTCTCCTGAAAAGACTAACCATGCGGAGATGTCACTTGCTCTGTTTATACTGTATCAGTTCCCCAGGAATAAAAATTCAGGTAACAGAGCTCAGTACAGGGGTCAGTTTTATTTGATTACAAATTCAGCATTGTTTTTGTTAGATACACTGTTGAAATTGGAAAGAATGAAAAGATCTAAAGCCAACACACTGCACATTTTCTTTCTGTGTTATTTCTTGTGGAACAGGTGTTGACTTCTTTCTCCCCCTTTCATATCCAAAGGCAAGCCCTTGTCAGGCTGCAAGACTCATAATCCATGCATGCTCAATACCCATCATTACTGATTCTCCTGACAATGCATCAGGAGGAAATACAAGAAAGTTGGCTGCTTTAAATAAAAGCTGAATTGATGACTCCCCTCTGAGAATATCACATTTCTTGACTTACTCTATCTTGTAAATATATGAAAGAGGTGCTATTATTTCCTCCCTAAAACAGCATCATAAAGTTTTCCTGTTCTCTTGACTTGAATCTCTCCAAAGCCAGCTGCTCCGAGAAGCCTGCTGTACTCTGCTGCTGTTCGCTCTTTTCCTTCTGTCTGGACCAGCATATTCATCGAATACAGCTGAGTTTCTAAAGGCCCACTTTTATCCTCATTCAGCAGTGATTCAACCAGCAGCACTCCACCCCCTAGTTGAATAAAGAGAAATAAAACACACACTGAGCTCTGAGAAGATGAGGTATTTTTCAGCTGAGTTACTAGGTCAGATCCTAACCGTTGGTTTCAGGAAGAAGCAGCCTCTATATTCAGCCTTATTTCAGCATCACAGAAGACAATGAAAGAGCAAAAGCGCTGGAGCATGCCTCTGCTTAGATACTGAAGTACTCATGCACCAAGTCTGAAGGGGGTGTTATGGCTGAGATTGGAATTTCCCATTCCCCCCAGCTGAAATCTGCAGAAGCTTACTGATTTTGCTGATAACCTGGCTGTGTAGGCACTGTTTTCAAAGCTCTGAGGGTTCAATGTGATGCTTAATGGGATTTTTGCTGTCATCTACACCTATTTAAACAATACCCAAAATCCCCAATCCTTACATATTGATACCTTGAAAGAGAAGTCCCTGTAGAGAAGGGGACTAAAACTAGAAGCCCAAACTCTATTTGGCTCAGCTGCACGTGGCTGGCTTAGGAAAGCAAAAGACTAAACTAAGGAAACGCCTGCACTGAAACTCTGCCACCCAAATTGAGCATAGAGACTGGCGTGCTTCTTGCTACTGATCACCCAGAGTCTCTCTGCTCTTCAAGAGCTCACACCTACCAGGTTTGCAAGCTCTGTAGACCTTTGCCAGCAGCTGCCTGCATTTGTCATCATCCCAGTCATGCAATATCTTGGATAACATATACAGTTCAGCTTCTGGAATTGAATCCTTAAAGAAGTCTCCTGTAAAGCAAGAATACATGTATTACACAAAACCCCTAAACCACGGAGGGCTGAGCTAAACAAATATTTTCAGTTCTGTCCATTTCTGGAGACTCTGGACTTGCCATGTCCATCACTCACATCTATGGCACTGCATATTTTTTCTTCAGTCTCAAGAAGGTCTAAAATGTTTAAAAGAAGCAGCCCTTCTTCAACCTTTGGTGCATAGGAAAGCATTTGAGACCAAGTTTTATGCAGTGATGGCAATTCAGATTCATAAAGCATTAAGAAGAGGAGACAGTCTCTAACAGTTTCTATCATGGAAAAAAGGAAAAAATTTCCCCTTTTCCAAGCAGATTTTCATAGACCTTCAGTAACAACAGAAAAACATCATAAATCATTAAGGAAAAAATACACATCTCTCACCTCCTAGCACTACCTTCATCATCACACCTTTTCTTTAGCACCTGGTGTATTACATTCAGATTTTTCTGTCTGCACCTTACTTTGTCATTTCTTCTCCCATTTCTTTGTACTACCATCACACATAACATTTCCTGTAATCCTCCATCTTTGCTTTCATATACTCCCTCTCTTCCTCAAGGCTTCTTTCCTCTCTTTGAGCTTCAAGCAATATTATCATTACAACACTTTGAAGACTTTTGTAAACATTTAAAGTTAGATCTCCCTGCACTGTTCATCATGGATGGTGCAAAGACCATTGCTAAGGCAAAGGCTATGAACTGGGGAAGAAAAATACAGACTAGCTCACTTACATTCAAAGCCTGACATCTCTTAGGACTTTAAAGTAATTAATCATTCCCAGAGAAGGAAAACCCCTTGCTCAGAGCAGGCCTGGCATCCCACACCTCTGCCAGGATGTCTGTGCAGGAGAAAAGGGAGTGAGAGGAAGATCTGTAACATGGTATGGTAGTTTTTCAAAACTGTAGAACTTTCTTATTTTTGCGTTAAAATACCCTTGTTCTGAAGAAATGAAACAGTTCAGTTCAGGAGTAAAAAGTTTCTGGGTTGCTGAATAACAGAGATGTCTCCGATAGAAGGTAGCTGCAGATGCACAACTGGGACTGCCCTGTGGTAGCAATGAAATGCAGACCTGGGCTGGTGAGGCTGCAATATGGAACACTCTGCCCACATAAGGGGCAACCAGAGACCTGAGCCTCCAGAATGATACCTCTGAGCAGAGACAAGGGGCTCAGGAGCAACAGCTGTGAAAACACTACACCACTGTCCACACCTACCTTCATGGAAAGTGATACGATGCTCCTCAGGTGGAACAAATTGCTCTTTGGCCACTTGTATGACTTTTGGCAGGTCATAAATTGTGACCGTGGAATTTGGGTACAAAGAAACATATTCCCGGGCCAAAGCTCCTCCACCTCCTTTGGGGAGAAAGCAAAAGAAGGTCGGTGCTGAAACAAAACCAACTCCCTCAGCAACTTCTCCGTGAAGTGAGGCAGACAATAGCACATTCAGTGCATTCAGCCTCGCGGAAGCTGGCAAGGTACATTTGCTCACCCCATGTCACCCAAAGGGAAGGGGAGGGACAGGAGAGGCCACTATCAGAAGACAGTTCAGAGGCTTTTAAAGAAGATCTAATGACACTCACCTCCCAGGTCATAGATCTGCTTGAAAGGGGAAAGATCAAATAGAGCAAGTACATCCCTGCCACATAAGCTCCATACTGAGTTCTGGCCAGCCATGAATTTCAGCATTTCTTCTTCTGATCTAGTAATGCAAACAGACACAGCACAGGTAATTTACAATATCCTTGGTGATTCCTATCATAGACATGTTATTAGAAGTTTCAGTTAAACACTAATGTCTGTTTTTATTGACACAAAATACACTTTTGACATATAAACTTACCTAGCAGAAGGGTACAGCTATGTACTCATGCATTTAAATATGGAATTAAGACTAGTGAAGTCCAGCAGTATACTATGATGCTAATTCTTAGGCTTCCAAGGGATTATTTTTTTCTTCCTTCAAATACCATTCTTTCTGTGCAAGAGACCTGTGATATGTTTTTCAGAATAAGAGATGATATACTTCTACCCAAAATATTAGACAATGTCCCTGTAATGGATACTGTTGGGAAAGAAAAATGCTGTGTGGTGAGTTCTGATGAGTGGGATTTTCACATAATCATATTTTATTATCCTGAGCCATAATTAAAAGCATTAATTTTATCTACAATAAGAATAATAAATTTTCTATAAATATACTGATTACCTGTACATTGCTCCAAAAGGGTCTTTAGATGAAAAGTGAAAAGCTCTTTCATACTGGTTTCTTCCCTCTCTAAAATAGCAACCAAAAAAATCATATGAGTGTGAATTTCTATTTCATTTACCCCAAATACATATTGGGGCTGTAGTTTCATCTAGTTCATCACTGTGAAAGGTGCTTAACTATGTACAGAATATATGCCAGCCTTTAATGGGTGTAAAGGCACCTTCATTTGCCACCCAAAAATATGCTGATGTATTTCTCAGCCTTTCACATGAATGACTGGTTCTTTTCAAGGCCAGGCTGGATGGGGCTTTGAGCAACTTGGTCTAGTGAAAGGTGTCCCTGCCCATGGCAGGGGGTTGGAACTGGGTGATCTTTAAGGTCCCTTCCAACCCAAGCCATTCTATGATTTATGGGAACACATCTCAGATAAAGGTACAAGACTGGTGCAATCATCACCGTGATACACATCATGTTTAATCATCAGTTGCACAGACTTGAACAAGGAGACTCCAGCCCCATATTAAAGTACTCCTTTACACCTTTGCAGAAGCAACCTTAGCCATCATTACCCATCATTTAATGTGGTGTATTAAGAGACACTGTAATGTTCAAATGCTTTCCTGAAGGTCAAACACATAAAAACCGACTCCTAGGTCACCTCTACTATCAGAAAGAAAAAGTAAACAAAAAACACACACAAATGGAAAACAAGAAAAAACAGGAATACATATTGACTGGATTATGAGCTGAAATGACTTGCTGGTTTTTATTTCTGGGAACAAACCAGCATCTTCGTTGTGCCCCTCCCCAGAAACACACCACTCAGAGCAGCCACACAGACATCGCAAAGCAGTCTGCAACAGACAGCGCACAGCATTCCTCCTTACCTCACAGCATCAGCCAGGTAGTGCCAACACAAGTAGACTGTATTGGAGTAATACATCATAATATGATACTGAGACTTGGGACTTGATTTTGTAAGGTAGATGTTGGAAATGTCTGTGTTTCTGTAGAGGGCTAATAGGTGAAATAAATATATTTACTAACATGTATATACCACCTTGCCAAACCTACTGCACAGCATGGTACTTGTCACCAAAAGATGACCACATGACCAAAGACACAACTACATTGTTTCTACAATCTTTCCACTACAATGAGCAGTGGCTGAGGGCTGCTGAAATGTATGTTGCCCCATTCAATCTAAGTAAGCACTACCTACCTATACTTACTCTAGCACCAAACATTTCTTTCAAGAACAGCAAGAGGAATTCTTTATGAGTGTCATTATTTACTGATAGTCTTCTATCAGCAGAAGCCTTTGGTGTGCTCTATTTAAACAAGAAGCCCTTGCAGACAAGCATCTTTGCCAGTCAACAAGGTCAGCAAGTGGGAGGCAAGTCCCCAAAACAGCATGCTAACTACACCTACTCCCTTCTCAGTTCACTAGGTCAGGACCTTCTACAGACAGCTTGAATGCCTAAAGGACTCACAGAAATCTCCCCTGCTTCCTCCAACACATCTGCAGTGGCATCACTCACCCATGGGACTGTCAAACAAAAGGAATGTGAAAGATAGATCCTGCTCTCCTTAAACTCATTGAGCAACTACTGTAAGCCCAAAAACAGGGCCAGACAACGAAAGTCAGAAAGGGGATACAACTTGTAAGACTCTGGCCAGTCCTGACCAGCAGTCTGATGGTCTGAAATCCCTCCTGAACCCATGGACTCAACATTTCTGCTGCAAGGACAAACTTATATCACCTCTCAGTTCAGATAGGCAACCTAACTAAATACTTCACATGGTGGTAAAACCACAAAGATAAATAAAACGTGTTTTTAAATCATGCCATTGCCCATCTACCCTGGCATTTTGTTTTAAGGTTCAAAATCATGCCGACACCTCAGAGTTTTCTTCAGACCAACTCTGCAGAGACCCTGAATATCTTCTGCAAGGTCCCTGAGGCTCTTGCTCAAAGACATTTAGGGATATAGAGCCCTTCTCCTGGGTTCTACTTTACACGTTTATTTAATAATACTGGCATTTGCTGCTTCTTTTTCAGTTGAAGAAGGGATGACGTTCCCAAGTGATCCTCTTCTCCTTCTAGCAACTGTCCTAAGATCAGATATCACTTCCTCCCGCTTTGCCTCACTTGCCAAACCATCAGAGATTTAACTCTTATAGGTTCTTCCTCTTCTTCTGCTTTTATTACCTCCTTCTTTTGTCAGCTGTACTGCCAAGAGCTTCAACCCCACACAGGCATCCAGCAGTCTTTCCATCCCTGTGGTGCTGGTACCCAAGCGTGCAGCAATGGCACCTGTGGACAGAGGATCCCGTGACTCCAGCAAAAGATCAAACACCCCCAACTCACAAGCAGTGAACATAACCTGGAGGAAAGGAAAGGTGGGAGTGAGGTGTCAGGTGAAAGCACAAAAGCCTACTGCATTTCTAAAGCTTTGTTGGAGAAAATATACACATAATAATATTTTTTCATGCAAAAATCATATTTCATATAAACAAGACAAATGGTTAAACTGAAGTTTATCTGAACACTGATACCATCAAGTGCTTGCAGTGCACTTTTTTTTTCCATTTCTTTTCCTTTTCTGGAAAAGCCAGCCAATGGTTTTGGCTCACAAAGGCTCACATTGAGAGACCTGTTTTGGGTGTGAATTCTCCTGGTTCTTCCTTAGTTTCAGAGCACATACTCCCAGACTTTCTTGCTTTTTGCCCCAAGAGCACAAGAGTATTTTTCATGATTCATTTTTCCTCTCTTTACTGTCAGCTCTGTCTTTCAGGAGCCATAGGATGCAGCAGTATTTGCGCAATCTGAAAAGTATTCTTCACCTTACTATGTTGGCCAGAGGTGAAGCAAGGGACAACAGGAAATGTAACTAAATAGTCAATGAGGAAAAAATCTTCACTGCAGTGGATATTGTAATTATATGTCCATATGTTTACACACAGAAAGGCAAATAATGTCAATAAACAATAAGGGAACTGGAACTATTAGTACTACCTTTGTGCCTTAATCAAATGCTGTTTGGAAAAACAGTCATTATACTAGAGTCTATCTTTCATGTGAAAAGAGGCAACACACAGAAGCTCTCAAGATCAGATGCCTGCATAATACATAGAGACAACCATGGCTGAAGGAAGGAAATTCTTTGAGAAGGTATTTGAAAAATCTTGTTCTTTGCATGGTTAATAGGGAAGGAAAAAGGCAGTTCACGTCAGCTCTCTGTTTCTCAGACTCCAAAAATGAAAAATGGGAAAAAAATCCCATGACTGAAGGAACCTCCTACATCTGAGGCAATCAGAAAGCAAGCCCTCAGCTATAAAACCCTGTGTTTTTTAAAGCCTCATGCAGAGAAGGTCTGCTCATCCAAGCCCCCAGAGGTCAGAGAGGTCTCAATAAATGTTGTTTGTCCTGAGGGGCCAGGTCACTTTCAAATCTTTTTTCTTTCCAAACTTCCTTCCTGCTAAGAGGAGCAGGAAGGATGCTTTCATATGAGCCAGTTTTCATTCTGAAGACTTACATTCAGCACCTAAAGTGAGAACCTTGAATATTTCTGTCTGCATACTGTTAGACATCTTTCCAAGACTGAGTTATATTTCTTACCTTTGAGACTAAAAATCCATTGCTGTATTGCAAGATGTCTTGAGGATAGTCAAGGTCTTCTGTAGAACCCATCTTCTTTCTGGAATGCGGCACAGATTCTCTCGTGCTCTTAAATAAGCTTCTTTCTACTAGGCAGACAGCACACCAGCTGATCCACTCAATCTTGCTTCCAAGAAACACACTGGTTACAAAACAGATAGTTAAGTTATTGGGCTTCAGTGGGTCTTTCTACCAGGTCCATCTGTTTCTTTGGCTCTTCCATCATCAAGTACAAGGCTAAAGAATCAGTGTGGATTAAAGCTTATGTTGTCAGTTCAGCAGTCAGTTAACATGCTGGTACATTAGTAGCATACGAAGGCTTGTAACAAGCAAACCAGAAACCACTGCAGAACAGAATCAGGAACCTGAACTCGGTGCAATGCACCAGGAGCTCATCAACCAAAGCACAGCCTTAACCAGGGCTTGTTCAGAAGCAGCTCAACTCTATCAGGGTGGCTTTTTGATGCTGGAAGACTTCGCAAGAATAGAAATCCTTACATATGTCAGTCAACTGAATGGCATCACCCCAGAAGAATTACAAAAATCTGGCAACAGAATTCTTCACATGAAAAGTGAACATTCCCAAGGGTACAAGAGTGAAGGAATATCAGCTCTTTTCAAAGAAGTCATGGCATATTCCTGGTCAAACCTGGCACCTCCCACAGCCCTACTTCCACTCACCCCTCACCCAAGCATATGCATAGCACCTACCTTTACCATACCGAAACAAAGACTTTTGCTGCCTCTGGTGCCAGGTCATGTACTCAGGGCCTCTGACCTTTTCCGCTCAAGGAAAACGACTTGCATAACTACCACACAGCAGGCAAGAGGAAATGATCTGAGATCAGAGTCCACACAAGGAGCTGAAGGAGAAGAAAGCATTCCACCAGAGTCTGTCCCTGGAATAATTTCCACCCATGTGTAGGAAACCTGGGTGTGCTTCCCTGGTCTGGTTTGCAAGCTGTGCCCACAGAATGGATAAAGGAAACACAAGGGTGTGTAATCAGAAGGGAATTGAAACTTGCTGTGATGGGCACAGGTCCAGGTGAACTTAGAGCTGGTGGAAGGGTACACCTGTCCCCAAGTAGAGAAGCAGCCAGTATGAGAAGAAGCTGCAAGAGTTTGTTGTGCTTTGTCACAGTGACTAGCTGTGAATGTTCCATCCCTGGCAGTGTTAAAGGCCAGCTGGACTCGGCCTTGAGCAACCTGGTTTAGTGTGAGGTGTCCCTGCCCATGGCAGGGGGGTTGGAACTAGATGATCTTAAGGTCTTTTCCAACCCTAACTATTCTATGATTCTATGATGATCACTGAGGTGAAATCTACAAGGAATTAAATCTACTCTTGTTCTTTTTCCATATTTTGCCAGTCTCTCACATAACGGCTTACAAAGCAGTGCCTCTTTGACAGCAGCACCACAGTAGGGGTGTCTTACTTGTGCTTTGCCATGTTTTGCCAGAGCAGGGTGCTGAGGGATGACAAAATGTTCTACATTTTCCAGCTGGCTGCCACATTCTTCTTCCCCTTCTCTGCAAAACTAAACAGAGGCATGCAGAATGTCCTTGGGAAGAAACTATAAAATGACTGACAAGTATCAGATGCAACATGGATTTCAACTTCAAGCAGAATATACCTCATGGGTTTTCATCTGAAAATTTAAACTCTGGATTACTTTCCTGAAACCTCTTTGCCCCACTGTCCATTCCTTTGGCTTGAAAATGCCTGCCATGGTGCCCATCTTGGCTTTTTGGGCTGAAACTGCAACTCTTGGGTGAGAAAAGATGCTCTCTATCAAGTAAAGACTCGGTTTTTATATCACACATTTAGCAACCCTTCAAGCAACAACATTAAATGAGACCTGACTTGGGCAACACACGAGCGGCAGAATGTTACAAACCAGCATTTTTTTCAGTGGAAGTTTCCTCCATGCTTCAGTGGTTAAGTTAACGGCAAAACTTCAGCAATACAGTGATCAACACGCAGCTCAGCATTTTGTGTACATTAGCTTGGTGTATGCTTAAAGACTGCGCTTCACAATTTTGTCCCAACACATTTTAGTGCTCCCTTCCTTTCCTAGGAAGTAGGGTTATATTTATACACTGCTGCTGCAGTTAGATCAGTGCTTCTCTTTTGAAGCTGCCCCATTTTAGAAGAAACTGGCCAGTATCATGTTTTCCACATGTTCCTTCTGACCATTTTGTGTATGCAATGGAACTTTATCAGTTGAAAGGTTTCACCGCTTAATCCTTCTGTGAAACTGTATTTTCCACTCAGAGCCTTACATTTTAGCCAGAAAAGCAGTCCTGCATTTATTTTAGCCAGTAGTGAAATAACAACTTACTTTAAGAGTTAGTTGTTAAAGTTAGCTAAGAGGTTCTCACAATTATCAGCCTTTTCCCCCCTCTGTACACAGCTTGGAAACTGTAAGGGTTCCCCAGACTCCCAACACCACAGGGTCTCCTGTGTTACCAGGTCCAAACACACAAAAGTTCAGGCAAACATCAAACTGTAGGAACACTTAGACCTCCTCAGCCTGGCCAACAGCACCTGCAAATACAATGCTATATTCCCGCTAGTGCACCAGACTTCACTGTCCAGTACAGGTTAGACACAATATTCTGTTTAAATTGTACTGTAGAGGCTGGAGCTCACAATACACCTCTCTTGCCACAGTGACTAAATCTGTGCAGCTTGCATATAACATGACATGGTTCTTCGAAGAAAAAGCCTGAACAACAGGTTTCAAGAACGCAGCTACATTCATAATGGACATCTTCCCCTGCTATCCTGCCTGCCTGCTACTGAGGAAAAAACTGGCGCAGTTTTGCCCAGGCATAAAGATTTCCCATTCCTGGGATGATAATGACTATTCAGATCCAGGCCATCATGCACACTGGAGGCAAATGCTCACCATACTGAAGTATACATTTCTCTTCCATTAAGCAAAACAAAACAACTCTAGGACAAGTGAGCTGCTGCTCACCATCTTACAGACCACTTTCCTCAAATGACTTGGCCACAGATTAGTAATCAGATATTACAGTGACATTTAGTACAGCTGCATTAAAAATTCACAAGTACAAAAATGTTCGACCCTTGATTCTTGTAGCTTTGACTAAGTAACAGAAAGTTGTGTTCACAACTGTAGATTAGAATGTCCTAACAGGCCATAAATTCACTTCACTTAAGGCAAAGCTAGAGTACAAGAGGCTCGGTTAATAAAATGACCACAGGGTTAATTAAACCCACCTGAAGTACCTTTTCAATTTTGACTAAATCCATCTGTTGAGTATACATAGAGGTAATCATCTAATGGGATTACTACTGGTAGCGCAATGTAGGAGAGGAGGGTTGCAGATAATCCGCACCAGACTGATGCAAAGCCACACACACTGTGTTGCTGTTCCCAAGTAAATTGTTAGTGAGGCTTAAAGTCTAAGCTCTTTTTAATCTACAAATGCATTCATGAAGATAAAAATGCAATGGCTTGCTTTCTCTAAAAACCTCATCAAGCTTTTTTGAGCAATCTTGCTCTAAGATTTCTCTAAACCTTATCATCACAGTGCTTAGACCATGTGCAGGTTAAAGCTGTAACCTTACCTTCATGGTTCTATTTTGGTGATTAGTTTTTCTTTGCCTAAATGACTCACTACAGACAAATACTGTGCAAGAAATAATTACGTCATTTTTGCATAACACCTGAAAGCAAGAAATTCTCTATGAACAAGGCAGATTTAGTAAAATTAATGCGTCTGCCAGTGAGAAATGGAAGATGACACTATTTTCACATATGCAATCTTCTTTTTAAGCAATAAGTACAAATCTCAGGGACGTGACTATGATAAGGAGTTTCAGTAATGCCAGTATGGAAAAAACTGTGCCTTGCTGTCATTGCTAAGCCTCTAAATATGCCTGAGAGTGCAGCAGGATAATACAGTTCGTGCCACCACTGCCTCCTCCCCCCCGGCTTCTTTTTTCTTAAGAACCCTAAAAAGACAAGATACTCAGTATCACACTTTTCTTTGAAATATAACATTCAGTTCTAAAACAAAAATGTTCATTTTCCTCTTTGTAACTTGTAATTCTTCTCACGTTTTACAACAGCTGCATTACATGACTAACATGATGTGCTTCTGTCAATTTTTGACACAAATCTTATTTTCTCCCTGTTTACATCACACGTTACTGACAAGCATTTGGAGTGGGCAGGAAATCCTCTATATCCAGATCACTCTTGAAGCAAGCCCTCCCTTCTTCTCAGTTTTTCTTATTGTAAAAGCTGATTGAGAATGCCTTCATTCAAAGTCTATCACAAGCAGTCCAGAGTAATTCTTGGTTTAACTTCCTGGCCTGCAAATAATTGCTCAACCAATAATTCAACCAAATATTCATTGAGATCTCTGTCAGAGAAAAGTCCCAGCAGAGAAAAGGCATACACCCCCTGAGGACAAGTTCACTAGCTAAAAGTGGCAGAGGCCAAAATTCTAGAGAGAAATGCAAAAAGAAAACCAAGATGGACAGCAGCTGAGGCAGGCTGTCACATCAGAAATTACTTGAGTTCTGTCAAGCATCATAAAGGCAATCAGTGCACATGCAACTGACTTGCACAGACTATTTTACACTTGCTAATCTGATAATACACTCCTCTGTTTCTTCAAAGAGCTTTAGAAATAAGTGCTCTTGTGGCTTGGTATAGGCAAGCATCCCTGAAGTCTTTACCTGGTGACTCACCTGAAACATTTTTATACAGTCTTATGCCATTTGCAACTATGGTAGTTTCCACTGAGGTAATTTCTTTCATAGAAGCTGGCATAGGGCTACATTTTGGATTTGTGCTGGAAACAGTGCTGATATCACAGGGATGTTTCAGTTACTGCTGAACAGCGCTTACACAGAGTCAAAGCCTCTTCCGCTCCGCACCCCACCAGCATGTAGGCAGGGGGTGCACAAGGAGCTGGGAGGGGGCACAGCCAGGACAGCTGACCCCAACTGACCCAAGGGATATTCCATAATATATGGCATCATGCTCAGCATGTACAGCTGGGGAAAGAAGGAAGGCGGGGATGTTTGGAGTGATGGCATTTGTCATCCAAAGTAACCATTACATGTGATGGAGCCCTGCTTTCCTGAGGATGACTGAACACCGGCCTGCCCACAGGAAGCACTGAATCAATTCCTTATTTTGCTTTGTGTGTGTACAGCTTTTGCTTTACCTGTTAAACTGTCTTTATCTCAATCCATGGGTTTTCCCACTTTTACTCTTCTGGTTCTCTCCCCCATTCCACTGGGGAGGAAGGGAACGGGGGGCAGGAAATGAGAAAGTAACTCTGGGCATCCCATTCAGGGCAGGTAGAACTCACTTTGCAGGTGCCACACTGCACATGCAACTAGATTAAATATCAATTAGAAAACAATTCTGATCAGCTTTGACTCTTCAAAAGGTTTATAACCTACTACTATGACAAAGCATTTGTTTGAGCTAATCTATGCAATTTTATGTAAGGCAGGAGGTGATGTGTTCAGAGGATACAGCATGTGAGGGGGAAACAGGTGAGATCAATTTTCTGTGCTGTGACTGAAGAAGAAAGGATGTGGTGCATACTGTTTCAAAGAAGCCTCAAGAGCCCATTATACGCAAAAAAAACCCAAAAAACAAACAAGCAAAAAAAACCCAACAAAAAAACAAACAAACAAAAAAACCCAGAGCTACACTTCCCTTTAACAGTAATAATACTTATAAGTGCAGGAATGTAAGACACTAGAGGAATCCATGCTGCACACCCCGTTCTGAAGGATCACCCGCAACTAGACTGCTGCTTTGTACAAACACTTGAGACAATTCTGCAAATTTTTTATGAGGCAGCAAAAGATACATTCTGCCAATATCATGCTCATTGGGCTGAGGAAGGGCCAGAGCAACAGAATGCAACATAAGCTTAATGAAATGGGTGTTGCATCTGGATTATATACCCATTTATGATTTAAGGCATCTGCCAAAATAGTTGGCTTAATTGTTGTCTTATATGGACTCTACCAACATCTCTACCTCTGCTATCAAACACCAGCAGTGGTAACAGTCTGTTACACAATCTGACACATGTTCTAGAACTGCCCTAAAGCTGGTGTGGTTAGTGATCAAGTCTCACTGGTTTGCAGTTACAGATTAACAGTCCCTGGTAGAGCCCTGTGCTCACTGCAAAAAAATCTCGTTTTCACTAACAGTTTTCAAGATGATGCTTCCAGATAACATATCAAATGTTTTTATATGCATACCTAATCATGCATATGCCCTTATACTAGGTCATTGAACACATTACTCTTCAAAGGTAGAGTCAATTAGATGAACACATGGATATGGTCACATCTTTGGTAACCACTCCTTACCAATATCAATTACTTTGGCAATACGACTTATGCATCATCAAAATTACTTTACAGGAGCTCTGGCCCGCAACCTTCCCACCCACTGTAGCTCAAACCTTTCTGCAAGTGGTCTGTGGTAAGCAGGGTCCTCATCCTCAAATGATAGGAGGTCACATGCTACCTTGTATCATTAGATGATTAATACACTTCTGGACCCTACATACCCTCATAAGCAAGGTGGGATCCCAGCAGCTTGAGCCTATCCTCCAAGGACCTCTTATGAGGACAATAGGAGAGACCTCGGTGTGGTGACAGATGTGAAATCTTTTCTGGAGTAGAGTGCAAGAGGTCATGCTCCCAACTAAATTCCCTTCCTGTTTCACTGTGCAACTTACAACTCAGTAACAGTCAGAACATTGGAATAAACCCTGGGCATTTCTTGGGACTTAGGAAGAGAAATAGGGCTGAGAGGCCTCTTTCACTGCTGCCAAGGCTTTCCAGCAGGCATGAGCACAGTGCTGTACTGTGGAGTTGCCCTATCCATGTCTTAATGAGATTTACACCCCATATTTATAGCACACCAGTCCTGCTCACCACAGAAATTTTTCCACTACTGAAGGAAAGAAACCACTAGTTAACAGAGAACACGAGCTTCCCCCAGCAACAAAGGCTGATCTTACAGTAAGCTTACTACTTACAGGTATGGCTACTTGACATAAAGCAAAAAGGAACTATTTAAGTTCTTGGTTTTGCAATAGCATGGGAACACCTTCAGAGTTCAAAAGCAGGACAAAAAAAGAATTAAGTGAAATGCACACTTCTGGAAGAATTGACTTGTACTGAAACCTTCCATCACCTTCAAGGATTTCTTTCCCCATTTCCACCCTATACCCCTGGGGCTGTCACACATTCAGTCAAGATGAAAGCTGACATCCAGGCTCCAACTTTTCAAACAGTAGTCTAATGGAGAAGAAACAAGGCCTTTCAATCCTGCTCACCCAGATCCTTGATGTTCTGATAAAAACAGTGAATAAATCTATATTCCTGCTTACAACCCAGCAGAACAAAGCCACCCAAACCAAACCCTGAGCACTCACAGACAAATGGAGTAAGATATGTAACTTTGACGCAATGGGTCCCAAATAACATGCAACTCATGACAAGCCTAGGCAGAGAGAGTCAGGTTACTACTGGTACATAATCCTCTGTGACCAGTTTGCAGGCATTCTCATTGGATTGGATTTCACATAGCTACAGGTCTGAAAGTAGAGGTAGCATAGTAGCTAAGTTAGACTTTACCCAGTACTCAACCATACCAACATAAATTTACTGTTTCAGAAGTATTTATTAGTTTGGTATGTCTTTAGTAAGTATTAGCTGCTAAATCCTTTACTCTTCAGCTTCCTCAATATCACAGCCTATAACTGAAGTGTGATTTGCGCACTTCATATTTAATAATTAAACAAGAGCAGTAACTGATTATTAGAACTCCTCCATGAATTAGACCAAAGTTTGTTAACCAAAGTCTGAAATGAATTTCAAAAGGACATTGCTTCAAAGCAGCTAACCCAGCAAAGGGTAGACATTAAATACTTATATTTTCATACGAATTCAAGGTCACCCAGACATACACTGAAGTGGAAGAAAAAAGACCAACTAGTTTTATCTGCTTTTAGACAGCTCCTGAAAGTCAGCAAACACGTCAGATTCAAGCAATCGGCATCACAACACTCTTTCAGAGCAAGGGAAAGTATCAGTAACTTTGGTATTTCAGCTTCTAGAAGACATTATAAAGCCTGCTGGTATCCTAGGTTCTTTCATCTCAAACACTAAGACCCCTAGAAAACAATTAGTAGAAATGTACTGAGTAATAATCAATACAGAACAAAGAGCAACCGTTTACTATCAAAAATTATACTCTTGAAGTTATTGCATCATCGAGGTTTTTGTACAAGCACATACCTCAGACATAATTAAAAAGTGAGTAAATGATACTGGATATGACATAATGTATATTTGCGACCTTATTAAAAGATTACAGTTTCAAGTCTTTCCAAGTTTCCTTACAGCTCAAAGCCCGTCATCAATAAAAACCACAAGCAAACGGATGCCCAGATTGTCTTGGAGCAACCTTGGAAAGACAAAAGCCCCCATTTTATTGTTGAGCATGATGTTATATTCAAGAAGATATCCCTTTGGTCAGCTGGGTCAGCTGTCCCAGCTGTGCTCCCTTCCAACCTTACCCTATCCATTCAGGGGGAAGTTGTGCACAAAATGGGAAACAGAGGCAGCCTTGACACTGTGCAAGCACTGCTATGCAATAGATAAAAGCACTGCTGTGTTAACACCACCATTACAAGTCCAAAACACAGCACCACACCAGCAGCTATGAAGAAAGTTAACTCCATCACAGCAGACCCAATGCAAGGATAGATGATTTCAGAGGATTCAGCACCAAAAAGGTCTTGGAGAGCTTTGATACATATATATACCTGGAGCAACAATACTTCTAGGTGTTAAGACTAGATAAAACTTTCACTGAGCAGTTATTAGGCAGCTTTAGCTACTAGGAGTTTTAAGAAGTTTTGTTAAGGTGCAGCTGACCAACTGAAAGAGGATTTCTTTCACACTTCCTCTGCATTTTGGAAAGTATTTGCAAGTGACTTCAAAACACTTTCAGGCTTTTCCTCCTGAGGCTGCTGTGAAAAAAAGAAATAATACAAGCACTATACAAAACTGAGTTACTTCACGTTACTGCATTTTCAGGACACTGTATGAAGCCAGGGCTGGATACAGTGTGTTAAGCTGAATGACTATCAAAACTTGACAGCTGAACATCTTCCCCACAACTCTCTTCCCTGGCCTCAGTAATTGCCCTAAATGTCAGGGAAGCTTACGAAATTTAATCATTTTGGGTGTGGGATATGAAACCTGCTCTTGATGCCTTCTCTGGAGCAAAAAACCCCAACAAGCACAGTCTTTTTTCGATATCAAACATGAGTATCTACTGGATTCTTCTCATACAACTCCCAACACTTTTTGGTGAATGCCACTGCTTTAACTGCTTCTACTCTTGGCAATGACATCGCACTCATAGCTTGATGACCTCCTGAACGTAGCATCATAAAGCAGCATCTCCCCAGTTGCTTACATAAGACACCATCAAGACTCCCACCCGACCCACCAATCCCAGTGGAAATCTAAATAGAAATATACTGCAGAAATTCCAGTAAAAATCTAATCAGGAGCTCAAAGACATTGGTGCCAACAGCCATTAGTTTAACTTTTCGTGTAACTGCAGATAGAATACACTTTTCCTTTTTAAAGTGGTGCTACCACGGGCAGTGTGTCAATATTTAAGAGCAGGCTAAGCAGAATTGCATGCATTTGCAACACTTTTAACACTTTAACAGACATAGAGGAAAAATGAACTCTCCACGGAAAGCAACTACTTAGAATACAAGAAATTACTGGTGTTGAGATGATTAGGTAAGTCAGTCTAGCCTTTGGCCGCCAAGACAATGGTGAAACTCACAAGAGAAGTCACAAAAGCTTGAGAAGTAACAGAATTAACTGGAGATCATTAAAGCCATGAATTACCAGGAAGACAAAATTCTTTCCACAGCTAGTAACTACAAACTTTCAGCAGCATGGTCTAGTAAGAAACAGCCCCCACATGAATTCACTGAAAGTAATGCGAAATCAGTCAGCCAGGGATCTGGCTGAGCTGCAGCCCCTAACTGCTCCTCAAGCACTGCAGGAAAGGGATACACTTTGATTTGATGGATCATTGTGATGAAAATGGCATCTGAAGGCTGAAGTTAAAGAGTACACATACTGATGAATTAGCAGTTGACAGAGCTGCACATCGTAGGACCATCGAGAAGTGTGTGAGCTTCATTATTCAAATGTGTTGAGTGATTTTTTTCAGCAAATGGATTCTCGCATGACACTTTTGCACATTTTAATACACTGACACATGAAACCAGCAACTTCAGTTCACTGGAAACAGTTTCTTTTTAATTTTTCCATAAAAAGGCAAAATAAACTCTTTCACTGTAATGTTATAGCTTTTAATATTCCTGAGCTGCATTTCAGAAGCAGAAGTATTCTTAAATGGATTTAATAAGAGACACTGCAGCCTTACTTTCCAACACCACAAGTAAAAATAATTTAGCAAGAAGGCCCCTTTATCGAAAGACAATGGCTACCTCTGTATGTACCTGAAAAAATGCTTCAAGTGGCTCTGCACCACCTGAAGTAGTTACAAAGCCAAATATGTCAACAAAATACCAGAACAACTTTTCAACCATTTTACCATTGCTTCTTACTTCCTACATCAGTGCACCTCTCTTCCATGGAAAGTAGTATTATACCAACAGCATTACATGCCAGAATAATTTGGGCACCAAAGCTTGGCACCCTACAGACATATGAAGGAATCACAGCAGTTTAAGAAAGATATCCTGTGTATCTCTATAGTCGGTCTTAAGAACTACGCAAAAGTACTGCTATGCATCTCAATCAGCAAAAACTCTACTCTGTTAAAAGTGATTTCATTGAATGCACCAGAAAGCATTTTAAATTAAATCTGTGTGAAAAAGCTTGCCACATCTGGAGTTCCTCTAACTGGCACCCAGTACTTCTCAAGCCAAAGTAGATGATAATAAAAACTAAATTGACTAAAATTAAGGTTTAGAAAACTGAAACCCAAGAAAACAGGTTGACTTTTAGCACTGTAGGAACTCAAGCACAAGCACAGGTGGTTATACCTATACATTGTGGTAGAAACCTAGAAAGAGACAACAAAGCATGATGGAATTTTAAAAAAATCAGGCATCTGTTTTCTTGACTTCAGGGACTAGATGAAATTAGCCACTGGTTGAAGCAAACGTGTTTTCTACAGCAGTCACACCGATGAGGTCTCGATTACAACTTTCTGGCCTTTTTGTCCAACCACAGCTTCTCCAAAAAGCCAAGGCCACCACTACCCACTCCAAGTACTCCTTTGCTTACTCAGTGATCTTCAGTGCCTCTGCCTCCTGCTCACGCTTCTACGACTATGACTTCTTTCTCGTCTGTCTCGTTTAGGTTCCCTACTGCGAGTTCTTCTGTAATGTGAACGTCTACGGCT
The DNA here is from genome assembly GCA_009867235.2 of Psittacus erithacus. Taxonomy (NCBI): domain Eukaryota; kingdom Metazoa; phylum Chordata; class Aves; order Psittaciformes; family Psittacidae; genus Psittacus; species Psittacus erithacus. The sequence goes on along the minus strand of WYDI02024451.1, from coordinate 51,648 downwards.
TGCACTTCTTCGACGAGGACTACGACTTCGTCGAGGACTGTAACTTCTGCTAGAGTGCCTATAATACCTCCTTTCTTTCCTGCGCTTTTCATCCTGGTAACTCTCATCTCTTCTGTGTCTGTTCCTCTCTCGTTTACCCTTACTCTCATCAGTGTTGACACTGCTACACGACCGGCTCTTTCTCCTTCTTGGCTCTGTGCTATGTTTGCGCTGCTTACAGTACGAGTCCTTCCTGCAAGTATTCTGGTCAGAGCTAGAGAGGCTCTTTTGTTGCTGGTTATTGGCAGGAAGACATGAAAGTGCCCCTGAACTTCTTTTGTGAGAACACTTCTCAGAGTTTGTGGCATAAAATTTCTGACCTTCTTTGACATGAACTTTGTCATTAATATTGCCGTTCAAGTACTTGCATTGAGTGTTTACACTCTCAGAGGTTGCTACGTCACCTTGAGAGCTGGAAGCCAGTTTGCTTGTAACAGCCTGTCCTGAGGTAGAAGTGATGCAGCTGGAAGACACAGTGTGTGGAACACCACTAGGTGTTTTCAGCACATCAGACTGAGATGCTTCAGTTTCTTCTTTGCTTTGATTAACTGCATCCATTTTCTTGCTCAGAAGATTGTTCAGTAGTTTTTCCCTCAGTTCCTTTTCTTTTCTCTGCAACCCCAGAGCTCTTTCCTTTTCTTCTTCCACACGTTTCAGTTCAGCCTCTTGGAGCCTTCGTCTCTCCTCTAGCTGCTGAAGACAAATCCTTTCTTCATTCTGTTCTTGTTCCAAAAGCTTTACTGTCTGAAAGACAGTCAAAGGTAAGAGTAAGCAAAAAATTTTTTGTAAATCCTGTTGATGCTTTCAAGTTATACCATAACATAAAAGCAGCAATTTGGCAAGAAAATAAAATCTAACAATCAGAACCATCTTGCCAAAAAATGACTTCTTTCTTCTTAAAGGGAAAGAAAACACAAACAAACAAAAAACCCCACTAGCACAAAACTGCTGTTAGGTGAGACATCAATAGTCTCAAACTACTGATGTCCACAAACTCTTCTGGAGTGTTAGTTTCTCCCATCTGTTTGACAAGGCAAAACCAAAGCTTGGTCCTTATGGCCCCTTGATATGTTGAGAGCAACACACAAGCTAGAACAGCAAGTGAAATTTGAAGTATTAAAATACATTTATCAGGGCTAGCACTTGAAGGTTTCAAATTCAAAACATTAATTTCTCTTAGATAATTGCAATCCGCAGTTCCTAGATGACCTTACAATGGGTCCATAAAAACCAAATGGGTCCAAATAATTAAACACATACGTTAAGTAGAAACTGAGTCTCATTTTTTCAACCACTTTAGAAACTCACGGTACTGAAAAAGAAGGTTCAAACTTTTTTTTTTATTCTGACCCAGACAGGCTTAGTGTAGACTTCAAAATTCTTCAAAAATCAAAATGAAAGAAACGCATTGCTCTATTTGATCAGACGACCCTTCTTTTCCACAGCTGCTAAGTTACAAAGCCTACAAGAAGTATTCCTCCCTTTTCTTAGCATGTAACTGACCACATAGCACTGTATGAGGTCAAAAACTCTCCTGAGGTACACTGGCATCAAGGAAAAACACTGTTCTTTGGCACACAGTTTTTCACTTCTACAGAAAAAACATACATTACATTACACCCTAACATAACTTCATCCAAGTCTTAGGCAGATGACATCCCGTTTCAGTGAAAAACAAAAATATTGTTAGACATACAGGATCTAACATTCAAAACCTTAGCTGACAGTACTTTTCCTACAGAAAAATCATTCTGCACATTATAAAACATCAGTCAATGAAAGCTCATTCTCTGAAACAGCGAAGCATACTTAATGGAACTGCTGAAAGCCAGACAGGAAACAGGTTCAAATTAGAGCGAGGAGCTCTGCATCTTTAGCCTCTGTGTTCAGTTCACTTCATCATGCTTACACACTCTTTTACTACACTTAAGAGCAATCATGCCAATTAGTTTACAGATAAAAAATGCTACTTAGGACTTCAGGTTTAAGTTCACTCTTTCATTAATCTATTTGTGCATATTTTACCAAAGGAGAAATACAGTTTCATTGCACTTTTCAGAATTTTTGATCTAAGAAACAGCATCTGAAGAGGCACTAAATCTGTTGTTTAATGAATAGCACTCTCTATCCCCTCCCAAGTCAGTAAAAGGCTTTGTTCTGCTGGATTGTTCATTAGCTTTTGAAATAAATACTGAAGTTACCTTTGCTCTGCTTAGCAGTTCTGCAATTAGTCTAATAGACTGAAGATTTCTCTGAGCTAACAGGAGCTTTCTCTCTTCTAACTTTATCTTCTCTTGCAGTTTTTTCTGTTCTTCAGCTTGAAGCTTTTCAAGTTGCTTTTTGTTTCGTCGAACTTCACGATCTTTCTGTTTCTGTTCCCTCTTGCGCAACTTTTCTTCTCTTTTTCTCTCTCTCTCATATTCTTCAAGCTCTCTCTGCTTCCTAGAAAGAGATTAATATTTTTACCTTATCTAGAGCAAGTACAATTTTAGACTTCTACTCTACATAAAAGTGTACTTTGTACTTTAAGTAAATTTGTTTCTAAGTAAAGATTGTTGATTACAGGAAAACAGTGAAAATTTTCATCATGAGTTGTGGTAGCAAACAATCCTCAGCCTGCCAATATTTAAAAAAAAATTGGGATCCAAACATAAAACATGGCTACAACACAATTTTTTTTTTAAACCAGTTCAAGCAGACATAATAACACATCAGACAATTGGGCAGTGAATCATCATAGTGAGAAAACTACCAAGCCTATGAATGTGTGCAGGGGTTGGTGGCTTTTATTTCAGTCACAGGGAAAAAATGGTAGCTTCTGTGAAAGGCTGAGGGCTTCTAGATCAGGTGTCAAATGGCACAATTTTTAGGAAATTGAGTATTTTTGCAATCCGTGGCTCCTACTAGATGACCTAGTAAGAATTTATACACATCATGGCAAATGGACACCACATAACCTCTGAAACAATTTGCTCCTTTTCTGTTTGTATTCCGAATAGTAAATGTCTTATGATATTTACACCCCTATATATTTTCTTAAAATGTCACTGTTAAAGTATGCTTGTATCTTATGCCTTTCCTGGAAAAACACTGAAGTATAGAACAAATAAGCTTTATAGTATCAAAGTTACTTAGTAGCAGAACTAATGCATTATTTTCTATTCTTCAATTATAAGGCACATTTTTCCATCACAGAATGACTACACACCATCTAAATTCCCAGCTCTTGGAATTACAGTTCATGGGGAAAAAAAAAAAAACACAACCAAAAAAGGTGTAAAACACTCTTCTCCGAATGTCATAATCCCTGAACCCTATTTCCTCAAAACGAACATAACATTCTCACTCAGTTTTAAGTGTTTCATTTTAGCTACAGAAGTAGAAGTTGAAAGCCAACTTGTGTACAGTTATTTTCCATTTACCAATGCTGATATGAAGGAACAACTACAGTTTTGTTACTGCTCAGTTATATTTTTAGCAATCAGGCATAAGTGATAAATACCTTTCTTCCTCTTTTTTTTTTTCTTCAGCTTCTTTCTCTTTACGTTTTTGTTCTTCTCTCTGTTTTTCAAGCTCTTGAAGCTTTTGCCTTTCAAGCTGACGCTTCTTAATTGATGCATCACTGAGGTGTTTTGTTGAGTCAAAAGAAACCTTAACAGGATACAATTGAAAACAGTTTAAATAAGTAGATGGGGAAAAAAATAAAATAAATCCCTGACAAGCTGCACAATCCCCAACAATTTTAATCTAGCACAAAACTATCCAAAATGCAATGTAAGTAAAATCAGAAATATAAAATCTTCTTCAAAACAAAGGGAACTTCTCTCTGTGGCCAAAGCAAGTACAGAGTACTATAACCAGATAATTGGAAACTAAATGCCTGCACACTTGAACAATCAGGTGCCAGCTTACACCTGTATACGTGTCTGACATTAAAAAGTAAACCCTAGTGTGGTTTAGGCCCTGGCTGTCCAATGTTTTCAATCTGTCAGAATACAAACATACAGAACTCTTTCAACTCCTGCATGCTGTTAGGGACTGTAGAGCACTAGGGTAGAAATGAGCCCAAATAAAGGCTTCCCTTTCTGTCTAAAACTGTGATCCTTAAATTCAGCAGAAGAAACAGTTCTGCAACATTCAGCACCTGGTTTAAGCAAGTGCCTCCTCACCAGTTCTAATATGAAGGTTTTCAAATTGAGGTACACTGACCTGAAGCAGTAAGTCAGAGATTGGGAACAGAAAAGGATGTTACACACATCTGAGCACTGAGACCTGGGAAAATGGTCAGCTTATAGGACACATGAGCACACCTTGGCCATGTCTATTTACATGCTGGGACAGGACACCAGGGCTGGTGTCCTAATCTCCCATTCTAGGTACCACCTGTGTGCAAGCAGGAGGATCTGTAATACATTTCCACAGGCCCATGGTCATGAACCATGGGGCACAGAACAAGTAGGATATACTCTGCAGTTTAATTCACCCAGGCTCTACATAAAACAGTATTTCACTAACAGGCTAGAAGGACAGGAAAGGTGTGACCTTTTATGAACAAGATCTATCCTGACTGCACAGTTGCGAAGGCAGCCCTTTCTCTTTCCTATCAACCCCCAGGACAGCTGCCACGCTTCCTTTCACAGTCAAACTAAATTTGGGAACCCTGATCCCCTGCATGTAAGTGACACTGAATTTCGCATCCCCTTGAAAACCTTGAGGGTCAAGGTACAAAAAGCTTCCAACAACCTTTGACAAGATAAAAGATTACAGTATTTTACTTACACTGACTAAATATTTGCATGTTGCCACATTACACACAGGAATACTCAAGCTTTTTCCTGAAATCCACTTTCTGATTTGGTGAATGACTAGTGAGCATACTGAAATAGACCTGCAAATATCTCACTCGGTCGATACGTATGTGCACAGACCACCTCCAAACATACTGGAGCAAGTTTTCTTCAGGCCGTGCTCTCATAGATACTACATCTGAACAGACTGTCTTGTTCTCTCCTGTCACAACTGTCTTTTCTAAGACAATGAGGTTACAGGAAAAATAGATCTAGAAAACTCAGTATGTAAATATTATGCACAAAGAAGGCTGCATTCACAGCAAACTGTGCTTCAGATTAATGTTATCACTTAAATTTTTGTGGGGCCTTTCTGTATATGAAGCACACTGATTAACTGTGTCTTCCCCAGGCTGTACCAGCCACATGCTATTGAACTTCAGAGTTCTGACACTCGTCTGGTAGACTTCATTATGAGTGCAGGAACCAAACACAGAGACTGTGAAATTCTCCCCAAATATTTCTATTTGTAGTGAACACAAGAGAAAACAATGTGCTGTAAAGTTAGCCTTCTGGTGAAGTACGTCTGAACCCGTTCACAATTAGAATTTTAAATGAAGTACCAAAACATATAAATACATATTGCTTTCTAAAACTATTCAGCAGGTCATGTTTGTATACTCGGTCCTTCCATCAGGCAGTTCTTTCTAGAACTCTCATTAAAAAAGAAAAGCAACACCCACCACCCCCTTTATTCCTAGTTTAACACCACCTCTTTCTTGCGTCATTTCCCTTTAAATATTATATTACAGCTGCTTCATAAAACCACACTTGTGCTATTAGTGTCACCCGTTGTCATCACTACAGTACACAGATGTAGGTTTTAATCACTAGGGACATAACAATTGCACTTGGTCTCTCCCCCAGAAAAACCCTGCAGGTTCTCACCTTTATATTGCAAGCCACTGCTTTGCCATCATCACCTTTATACATGAGCTTCATTCCTCGCAGGGCATTCATGGCCTTAATGAAACCTGCATATTCTTGATACTGAACATAAGCTTCGAAATTTAAATGGCCTCCAAAACTGAAAGTGTGAAAATTCCTGCCAGTCATTTCTTCTCTGTATGGGTCCAGCATGGGTATGTCCACATTTCTTATTTCTCCAAAGTTCCTGAACACTTTTATAAGGATTTCTTCACTTGGCTTTTCAGAGCCAGAGTCCTTTGCTGCAAACCACTTGCAAGGTAAGCCCTCTAAGTGAATAGTATCTGGCCTTTCCCCAGGCAAAGTTTCATTCATATCTTTTGCATCACGGAAAAATGAGTCCCAGTCATGTCTGGTTGGAAAGTCAATCCTGTATTCTGCAGCACGGACTTTTAAAATGTCAGAGAAGCCACTCAGCTTTATTGTTTTGCCATCAAGGCACGCCAGGAAAGATTTAACCAAACTTTTATTTTCAACCTCTCCTTCAAACCGGATGAAATCCATTGTGCTTTTAGAAATCCGCAGAGTAGAAAACTGATGAGTTTGCACCATCCCTTTCAATCTTTCCATCACTTCCCAGTTTGAAATGGATTTTCCTGGTTGTTTCAGCTGAGGAAGTGCCACACTGATGGTCATTTTTGTAATGGGTTTAAGGTATAACCCACAGGGAGCACAGAGCTCTACAGCTTCTGATGTATCGTGAACTATTGTTGCAGCAGCCATAACACAGAAAAAGCATAGGATAAAAGAAATAAAAGATGCGAGTTTAAGTCACAGGCCAACACTAGTCAAATAAAATAGCCCTTATCCGTAAATAATTGAATTCTTTGGCCATTTAACCAATCCCAAGTTAAAACAATGTCTCTTAATACAAAAGTCAATTACAGAGTTAAAACTGAGTAGTACGAACATCTTAAATTACTTTATGATTACTAGAGCGTATAAGTAATAAAACCTCAGCAAGGCCTCAGGAAAAAAAGAAACAAAAAAAACAAAAAACCAAGAAGCTGATGACAATCTTAGGGATACACGAAGTTGGTATGTGATGGCTCAGAAAGCAGCTACCCTTTCTCAGGAAGGAAGGGACTGGCAGAGCAATGTTACACCGCTTTGAAGTCTACATAACAACCAGGAAACCCCAGCAGGCCGGCTCCGAGGCAGAGCCCATCTCCTCCAGCAGGAAGACTTGGAAGGTGTCTGTAACGAGAGAAAAATGCTCCTTTTATTTAAAGGCCTGAAGCCCCACCGCCCTCTCTCCCAGCAGCCGCAGCAGTAGGAAGCAGGGAAGCGCCGTATGTCGCACCGGAGCCAGAGACCACCACCGGCTACGGGAAAGCCGGCAGCAGCCCCTGATGGGAGACGGGGCGAGATCCCGGGGATACGCAGGCGAGGAAGGCCACCCGTCCCGAGCGGGCCGGGCAGCATTACCCGCACCCTTCTCCTCTTCCTCCTTCTCCTCCTGTAGGCGCCCCCGGGCCACCAGAGCCCAGTCGCCCGCAGGGACTCCCCCCGCGACCGACCCCACCAGCATCCGCCACGCTAGCGCCGCCGCCACCGCCGCCGCTGCCTACCCCAGCCTGTGCCCCTCCGCGCTCCGTCACACCGCTTCCGCTTCCGCATAGCGGAAGAGTCCCGAGCCGCCAAGGGGGGTGGCGAGCGCGCTCTCTATGGTAGCGCTCTCTATGGTAGCGATCTCTATGGCAGCGGCGCTCCAGCGGCGCCTGGCGGCGGGGCGGGAGCACGGTGGGGGCTCTCCGCGAGGGGTCCGGCTGCTGGGAGCTGGGCGGGGTGGCAGTCTGGTTCACGCTGTGCGTGGCGTGGTCAAAGTGTGCCCCCGGCAGGTGCGAAGGGGGCTGCTTCCCGGTGGGGAGCGTTTAGATTCAGATTAGCTAGAAGGAGGAAGTTATTCAGTATGAAGGTGATGAGGCACTGAACAGGTTTCCCAGAGAGGCTGTGGCTGCCCCATCCCTGGCAGTGTTCAAGGCCAGGTTGGATGGGGCTTTGGGCAGGCTGGTCTAGTGGTATGTCTCCCAGCCCAACGGCAGTGGGGTTGGAACTGGGTGAGCTTTAAGGTCCTTTCCAACCAGGTCCTGCCACTTGAGAAAACAAGACTGCTGCAACCTTTAACGGCAGGCTGGTGCTAGCGACTGTGTGGAAATAATGACTATAAAACGCTAGTGAAAATGGCACAGAAGTTCATCGTCAACCGACCCAGCAGCTGCAGCAAGACCACAGCTCTTGTGCAGAGGTGCTATTTCACATCGCAGATGCTGGTAGCTGCTGGTTCTGCTCTTGTTTCTTCTATGGTTTAGTTAAGTGATAGTGTAAAAGCAGAAACTACTGCTACTGTACAACAGCGTGAAATAGTTCATGCTTTATAGTCTGAGAGTCCCTGCATAGCATAGCACGCTTTCTCCTACAGACTTGCATTTGGGAGTGCACAAAGCAGATCTAGTTACATTCCAGAAAGTTTCAGTAGCAGCATACTGCATATGGCAAAGATTTATAATCCTGTGCATTATGATAGCCCCAGATTGTGCCAGAAATTAATATTCTGTATTTTAAAATAAAAGACTAAATAAATGCTCTCAAAAGTTGCAAAACACCAGAATTGAGGTTACCCATGCCATGACAGCAGCCACAACTGCAACAGCTGTTTTTCTGATGAAAGAACTGCTTCAAGCATTACATTTAATAACACTGTAAAACATATGGGCAAGAAGAAGTAGTGATAATGTATGTTACTTTTAAAAGATGTAATCAAGCATCAGTACTGCAGTGCAGCAAGAGTAAACAGTGTCTCTGCTCAAATACATTCTGTGTTAGGCAGATGAGTTATTTTCATTATTATTTTTTCACTGCAGTGAGATACCTAAATGAAATGTCTCCTTTCAGGTTTCAGAGTCTGAAGTGCAAGTCATTAAAGCAAGGGTATCACACCTACTAGGGAGAGGAAGGATGAAGTAAACACCAGTGAGGGACTGTATCTAGGTGCAACAGCATATCTATATCTGGTTTTTACTGTAAGACATTGTCTCTCTCCAACTCTAACAAATGCATTGCACTACCAATTTAAAAGCCATCTAGCATGTCTGAAATCTTGTACCTTTTTTCTGACTTCAACAGATAGACTAATAGAAGGTATCACTTCTGCCTATAAACTTCCTAATCTGTACTTTCAGTAGGTACTACACTGAATCTCACAAAAATTCACTAGAGGGAGCGCTTGTTATTTACATTTATGTAATAGATCTATTCATAAACACAATTAAAATAGGCTATAAACAGCAGACACTAGGTTTTATACCCATGCCAGAATGCAGACCACACTCTTCCTTTCTTGGAAGAGGATATAACTCTCCTAACTACACATGGTCTTACCTGTGTGCTTCTCCTGCTCTTCCAGAAATGCCCATTTTCTTGACCTTAATGGTCATTTGTGGTAATGCATGCAAGATGTTACATGGATGTTTACATAATATAAAACAACAACACAGTATAATTCCATTTCTTTTCTTTCCTTCTAGCTTCCTCTCCAAAACACACCAAAGAAGAAGAAAAACTCTTTTTTAGTTTAAAACTTAGATGTACCTCTTGAAGAGTGATTCATCTCATCTAAATCTTTTTTACTATATGGTATCTAGCAATACTCCTAGCACATGTATTTTTAGAAACAGAGTACGTGGCACCCTGTCTTTACTTTCAATATGATTTCTGTTTGTTGTCACTGAACAGGGGACATCTCTTTATTCTCTCTTACTCTGAGAAAACAAAATTATTCATTGTACAGTTGAACAGTTTATGAATGGTACTTGGAGATGGAGGAAGCAGCACAGAAGAATCTCTCAGATGAAGAGATTGTGTAACTGTTGAAGAGCCATTTCAGTGTTGTTTTCGGACTCTAAATAACCTCTCTTCACAAAGCAAAACTAATCCCAGAAGTGGGTAGGAGCAGAGAAATGAATCTGGAATATATTTTATTTCCCATAGTAAGAAATGGCTCCACAAATCATTCAATTTCCTTTTCATTAGCTCTAATAACTTATATTTTTTTTTTAATCTGAGTGCTGTATGTCAGTGAAGTGTGGGTGTGTAACAGATTGTCTACCTTGGAGAGAATGCATAGCATTATAAGTAATATTGATGTTCTGATGCAGGGCAATTCCAGTTAACTGGAATTAACCATCACTTCCTGTCGCTGGTTCTCCACAGGCCTAATTGTTCTATTCTGTTTAAAGTGGAAGAATATGACAATACAGATTTTTTCTTAGCAATTTATGGAGTGAAATGCAAGAGCTATTGGCCTATCTCTTCATCTGTTTCTGAAGCAGAGAAGAGTAATGGGTTAACATCAGTAACCTTCCTCAACAGTATATTTCTCTTTTGATAAAAGGCAAAATTCCACAAATTCTGTACTAGTGTAACTGTTGACACCTAAAAGAGGTGAAACTGCATTGTTACATTTGTAGAACTAGGAATTTCTGAAGAGCTTTTAAGCAGACAAGATCCCCTCTGTAGATTTGGCCTGCCCTCTCCACTTATGTTTCACCTAATCCAAAAAGACCTGAGGTATTTTGGTAGATCTGGCATAAGTGACTATGGCATCAATTCCCTGTTTCAGCAGCTCTGCCTGTAACCCAGCCTTGCTTCCCAACACACGCACATCGTGGAGGTCGGGGAATCAGTGGCAGAATGCTATGCTGAGTTTTCTTTATTATTGCTTTTTGCTCCTGACAATCCTTCTTCTACATTTTCCAGGGTCTGATTGTGAAACCTGAAAAGCTAAACAAAGGGAGAATGAACAGGCCAGATCACATTTGATTTCCTCATAACACTGCTGTTTTCATACTGACAGATACTGTCAACATGTCTCAGAATGTGCTGTCAACCTTTACATATTAAACCTTTTAACCCTTACATCTTAAAAAATGTCTTAGAGTAATTTGTGTTGACCAGATTTATACTAAGATGCAGATTAAGGCAGCTGAAATAATCATCAGGCGGCCCAAATCACGGACAAGTTTGATCAAAGTTTGTTTCTGGCCCACAAAATGTATATTCTTCTATACTTATCTGCATACATCTATCTAGATATGCACCCACATACCTGCATGTATACAAACTATAACCAAAATGAAGAATAAAATGCGTATCTAACATATAAAAAAAATGTTGATACCTGTGACAAATGAAGGCATTTCTGCAAGATTGGTATGATAGAACATTAGAAATCATCCATTGCATGTCTACGCAACAATTCTTGTAGCTGTCAGTATTATATCGAAGCCTTTCAATCATTAATTTCTAACCATCTTTATCATGGGGCAGAACTATGAAGAAAGATATGAGTGCTGTAAAAACTAAGCTGAGTAAGAAATGGTGTGTTATCAGCAAGTGGCAGAAAATGTAAAAGTAAGGAGAAATAAAGCTAACAACTCTATTCTAGTGACATCAGCTTCAGGTATAGTGTAGTTTTGTCTTGACATGAAAATCTGGTACATCATCTCTGTGTAGAAGTTACTTATTCTGCCAGTGTCTAGATATTTACATAAATCCTGGGAATTTCCAGTATTCCGGCTGCAAGCCCTACAGCATCACTGCAGATGAACTATTTTTCCTAACTGGGTGTTCTGCAATGACTGAATGGAATAAAAATTTTCCCATTAGTTTTCTGGTTAACCTACATTTTCCTATTCTGTTTGCAGTAATATTATAGGCGTGATGGGAAGAGGTGCCAGGAGGAGAAGGAAGATTGCCTTATATTTCATAACTTTGGACAGTAACAATCTCTAATGTAATGACAGTCCCATTTGAAGGATAAAGTGACAGTTTTCTTCAAGTGGGAAGATAATAAAAGGATCTGCATCAAGTAATTTTAATTATAAAAGAAGTAATGAATTCTAACTTAACAGCATATTTTCATCTACATATGCTACAGTCTAATTGTTGTCTCCTAATTTGGTATGAAATAACTACATGAATCAAGGTTTGCACTAAAGAAGCAAAAAACTTATTTAGGTTAGTGCAAGGGTACCTAATTATGAGTCATAGGGTATTATTTAGGAAAGGGAAAATGTCATGATAACAAGATCCTTTGACCTATAAAAAGGGAAGTCACGATAAGAGCCAGATTGTTTTGTTTAAAAGGCATTGTAGAAAATAATATCTGGGCCACGCTGCAAAGCCAAAGAACTTTTTGTTTGTAGTTTCAGTTGCCCACTTTACGTTTCACTGGTAAACATAGGTAGTCTAATAAATTGGTATCTCTGCTAGATTTCAGTGATATTTCTCTGGCTTGCTAGCATTCCAGAGCACTGTTACCTCTTTGTGTAAGTCTTTGCTTATTGAGCTAAAGGCTGGACTTTTTTCATGTTTCTTTCCTTCTGATTATATGTTTAAATATTTTGCATGTACATGGCTCATTTTATATTGTGGGTTATGGTATAGTAACAGGACTTGAAGAATTTAAATTCTACATAAGTGATTATCTGCAACTCTATCATCCTTCCATACACAGCTGGGCTACCCCAATTTTCTTTACAAAAATGGATGTTGTTCCTGTAATCTCAACCAGTTTATCAGGGACCATGACTCTTTTTAAGCAAGTTCTGCTGATCACAAGCTTTCAGGAAAGTATAAAGTTTTAAGGTAATCTTCACAGTTGCCTTAACCCTCAGTTCAGCATTCCCTTTTTGTGCTCTGCTTGTCTTTCACTGAGATTCTCATATGTTCTTGCTAAAACACTGAGTTTAGAGACAGACACACATCAGTTTAAGAGCAAAGCAGCATCCTTTTGAGAATAAACTCTTGAGGCCTGCAAAGTCCAAATGCATGACAGCTGAAAGTAACTCTCTGCAGTATGCAAAAGAAGGCAATTTGATTGTTGAGATGCTTATCCAAGAGACTGAATTTCCCTCCCTGTCAGAGTTTGTGCATAAATCCTTTCCAGCTAAAGGAAATAAGTATGGTGATGCTTAAATTTGAAGTGTGAAGCTGTTGTTCCATATGGGCACACCTGCATACAGTGCGGAGAATCAGGCATCCTAAGTGAGGTTCTAAAAAGCCAGTTAAAAGGAGCTTAAACTACTCAAAACTGAAGCTGGGTATGGATTTGGAGTCTTCATCTTAGCTCTCTGCAGGAGGCAAGTGCTGAAGCTCTCTATCTCAAGGAGCAAGTAGTTTATTTTTTATTTAGGATCCTTATGGTGGGAGGATTACAGAACCTTCATCATTCATAGGCTTCTTTAGGTGAGGTGGGAAGCCTAAGTTCCTTTTCCATCCCAGCCTGAAAGAAAACAAGCCCATGACCAAAATCATCAGGGCACATTTTTACAACATAGTTAAACCAGAATATTCTTAACACAAATGTATAAGCCTGTTTTGAACCCAAGGTGTTTGGTTTCTAGCAAGCTCTTTCCGCCCAGAAATGTGATAAGTGTTTACTACTGTTCAAACTGATGAGTTTAAGAGATAATGGAAATTGGGTTTAGCACCTAAATTGCCCTGTACACAGAATTTGTTGTGAATGCTTTTCTCAAAGGTCTGTTACTCAGACAGCAATAACTGACCTCGAGGCATGATGATGTTCTCAAGGGGATGATATTCTACAGCCTGTGTGATGCTGAGGTCTAAGTCCATGTGATGCTACTTGTAAGAAGTACTTGGGGAAATTTTAATTTGCATGCACAGTGTTTTTCAATTACTTTCACATTGGCTTAGTCTCTTTATCAGGTATTTTATTTTAGACCAGGTATAGGCATCCCCTGCTGAATTTAGTGGTGCTGGTGAAAGACAACCGTGTCTGCTGATCCAACAATGAAGCAGATCTTATTAGAGCTTTCCCATGCAAGAAGGCAAATGCCAGTCACCCAGCTCCAGCCTAGTTGACCCAAATGATTTTATCTATGGTAATGAGGAGGTTTGCCCCATGCCTTCTCCTTCCCTCAGCTGTCAGCTGGCTGTGGGCAGATGATAACTAATCCCCCGGCCAGAATCAGGCAGAAGTCACTGCCTCAGTCTAAGATATTATCAGCTGCACCTCCCTGTTTGGCTCCCTTAGTGGAGATTAAATATCAAAAGCAGAGGCAGGAAAAATCTATATCTGTTTACACCTCTGCTGCCCTCACGCACAGCCCCACTTACTGAACTAGGCAGGAGCTGGGGCAAATGCCATATTTTAGTCTGCTGCAACCTATGCTGCAAGAGGTCATTTGTAACTCTTGACAAAATAAGTGCAATAAAGTATATATGGAGCAATTGAGGTCAATGCTTGTGTATGTCACTTTAGGTTCTGCACTGCTGCCAGACCAGAATCACTTTAATTAAATTGCGCGCTAGTTTAAAGTGAGAAACAGCAGAAGGGCAAAACTTACCCAGTTCTCCCTCTCACCACCTCTCTGCGCAGGAAACTGGCTGCAAATTTTGATGTTGCACCAAAGCAAAGAAAAATGCTTGTCTGGAGCAATGTCTTTTAGGAAGGCTTCTGTAAAAAGAGTGCTTTAATCTTTTTCTTGACCTTCATTTATACTCTAAAAGAACATGAGTTCAAACAGTGTGCCCCACAGTAACTAGGTTGTATCTGACTTTGGATAACAAGTGAAGAACAATGAAATAAAGGCAATACAGAAAAAATTCATAGATAGTGATAGTATAAAATCTATCTTATATAATGACCAAGCAAGAAAGCAAATATCAGTATTCAAATCTGAAGTGTCACCTTGAAGATCACTAACAGGAGAATAGCCTAATAGAGGAAAAATTGAATGCAACTTAAACTGAGAGACTAAACTTCAGAGAGGGTCTTGAGGAATGGGCATTGGCACTGTAGCACAGACTCTAGCCCAGTGAAAGAGACGGGGGCATATCTCCAAGCAAAGCGCCTCTTCTACTAAATTAGAATTGTGCTAAGTAGGGCAAATTCTTATTATTATTACCACCACTATTTTTTACCAAGTATTCCTAACTATTGTCAGGAGTAATATACCTAAAACTAACATGGAGTTTTCTATTCTGTATAAAGAACTCTGAATATCTACTGGTTTTAATCATCGCACTTTCTGACTTCTACTGCTTGGAAAGCCCCAACTTCCTGCTCAATTCTGAATCTTCTTACCTCAGATACTTTCAGGTTGTTGTATTTCCTATTAGCATGAGTGAAGCCAAGCTGGACATATGTAATTCTTTTCATCTTTACTTATGCTGTGAAAGCTGCTATGTATATTGCTACCCCAATCAATTTTGCTGCTATCCTCTACTGCTTAATATATAAAGTTCTCTTAGAGGAGCTCCTGTTAAATGATTTATCTGCTAAGAGGCAAATGAGTTGCTGGAGTAATAATTTCTTTCAGCATCCCATCTAGATCTTGAAGGTGACATCCTGTTCCCAATCTCAGACAATTGCACCAGTCAGGAGTGATTCTTACCTGATGTGATTAGCATGGGGCACTACTGCAGACAAGTTCTCTGATTTAATAAAAGAGTAAAACAAATGCAAAAGAAGAAGCCTTAGCATAGGAATAGACTTTTGCAAGGACAACAGAGATTTGCTAGACGCTGTTGGCATTACCTAGTGTGATATTTATATCAGTTGTCTCCAAAGCAGCATGTGCGAGAAAATCCACTAGGGTTCAAGAAGAAAATGTTTACCATTAATAAATAAAATAAAAATACAAGTTTTTGAAAGTGTTTATTTCATCTTTGTGTCATGTTTTTTTAATTTCAATTTTCATAGGTTTTATAATATATGCAACATATTAGTACAGCAGTACACATACATAACTTATTCATAAAAAAATATGCATATACTGGGTGGGGGTGCTCAAAAATTTTTTACTGTAAGTGGTTCATGGTCAGAGAAGTTTGTGGGCCACTGCTCTGTGTCGTATCAGAATCCCCTTGCACTACACATCTCTCTGACCAGCTGCAGAGCATGAGTCTTAGTACAGTTTAGGACATCCTTGTGTGGCTAATCTCAAATAAGTAGCACTATTGAAACAGGTTGCCTATTTTTTCCACTATGGAAAATTAATCTTATGGGTGAATAACAGAGACAGATCAGGCTGTTAACATGGAGACAAGTATATTGCTTCCCTCATGCTTATGTTCATTTTTTACTTGGATTGCACTTAGAATTTTAAGAAATTCTTTGCAGCTTTCCCTGCCTTAAAGAGAGGCGGATGTACATTGTAATGTCAGTGTTGCAAAACCATATGTCCGTTCTGGAAAAATACCTCTGATGATGATGCAAGGTGAGGAAAACAGCCATACCGTGCTTCATGAGTAATGGGTTCATCTTCCAAAAATA
Source organism: Psittacus erithacus (assembly GCA_009867235.2). Classification (NCBI taxonomy): domain Eukaryota; kingdom Metazoa; phylum Chordata; class Aves; order Psittaciformes; family Psittacidae; genus Psittacus; species Psittacus erithacus. The sequence goes on along the minus strand of WYDI02024451.1, from coordinate 35,532 downwards.
GATTTTTGAACTGAGGAAAAAATGTGTATCCTTTTAGCAAATATTCTAAAATAGCTTAGTCAGTGATTAAAAAAAAAGAGGAAGTAGGTGTTACAGAATAACACATTTTTATTAGCATCCTACTGCAGAAATGCATTCAGTAAGAAAAGACTGAAGGAATTCAACGTGTTTTTAAAAATAAGGTAAGAAAATAATTTATTTATTAAGAATATACAAAGTCCTTAGAAGCAGAAGTAACTGTTTTCTCAGTTTGACTGACAGGAGTGTTACATTTGTGGTATATTTGTTCAGTCTTTGTAGTTTGAAGAGTTTGAGTTTGTCTAGCCTGGATAAGAAGAGCGTTTCAAGAGCTTATGTAAGAAGGAGCTCATTCTCTGTGTGATTCTGCCACAGGAAAAAGATATGAACAAATAAGGCACCATCCAGCCCTATTTGTTTTGTGAAACTGTGTTTGCTTTTTCTTATACTGTGAGTTATAAAAAGCTAACTCCAGGTTTTGGTCTACCTTTACTTTGTTAGTGAGACAAATTCTGGAAGAGTAAAACCCTCCAGACAAATATTTGATTTATAAATTCCCCAAAGTCCCATGGATTACAAGTGATGTGTTTTTATTTTGCCACATTAATTGTATAATTATGTAAAACTGTGTTGAACTGAATACTGTAGCAAGCTATATTTTTTTGAAAATGTCTGTATGGAATTCAGGCTTTCCTATGATTAAATAAAGGTATGAAAAACTTCCCTGTTTAAGGCAACAGCTGTTTTCTGAAAACAGGTTTTCAGTGTTACAACTACTGATCTAGTTAGTTTATTTAGCTGACTATGTATTTAGCTTTTGCTCAGTTGTGTATGCCCACTCATGTTTATGATGCCAAGTACTTTACATATATTTATCCATTTCAAGAAAATGCTGAAGTTTTCTGAACTGCTTACACAATTTAATAGCCCAAGTCAGATTTTGCCTTCTAAAGTCACTTAGGCTTCAAAAGAATCATTTTACTACTCTGCATCCCTTTCTAAAGGCATGCTAGTGTGAACTGAGGCAAGGTGCCCGCAGCAGCAGAAATTAGTAGGATGGAGAATGCATAACAATGAAAACCAAAAGTCAGATAGCTGCTCAGTTTATTTTACTTCTGCTTCATGGATTTGCTGCAGGGAGAGGGACTGTTCTTGTTTATCTCCCTGCACATGTGCTCAACAAGCTGCTGAGAAGGGAAGTGAAACTGGCGTGGTGAGAGTGAGGGAAGGTGGGTGAGATGTGGATGCTGGAGGGAAAATCGAGTGGAGGAGGGTGACCTGAACTGATGACAATGCACTGTGGCCAGCTGAAAAATGTGGGGGGGAAATGGACTTTCCTGTGGAAAGCTTTGACTGTTCTGGACAGACATCTGTGACTTTGGACACTGTGAAGAGATGTCTGCATATTTGTGCAAAGCTGGTGAACCTGTTAATGAATCAATACTCACTGCATTCAGAGCTTATGAATACTCAGGTTGACAATACACAGAGCTTTTCAAGTATTTTAGGTAAATCAGTTGTAGTTAATCAAAGGTTTTTTCTACAGAGAAAGGCTATTACAGAAGTGGGTTTTTTTGATGGGTGCTTTTTCTGTGGAACAGTTTATGTGAAGAAGTCCAGTTGCTGTCTTCCCTCCACTGTTCTCACAGGGCAGTTACTTGACAGCTGAGGATAAACTCCAGGGAGCCACTGGAAAAGTACAGCAGTTTTCAACAGTTTCTATATGACTTTTTTGAGAAGAATGACGTGTTATGAAAGGGAATTGATATCTCCTGTAGAAAGTCCCATGAAAGGATTAGAGCAGAGCCTGGAGTCTTACAGCTTTTCCTCTCTACATCTGTTTGATATGACACTATAGCTAGAGTTCAACATGATAGGCTGGTACCTGTGCCTCTCTACTGAAAGGATAACTCCTAAAGGGAAATGTTCAAAGTACTTCCTTTTCTTTTCAGTTGTGCTCTTTTGATCAAGTGCTTGCATCTTCACATGCGCATACATAGTAGCTGTGTTCTGAGTTTTTTCCTCAGTTTTGTGCCCTGACATTTATTTCAGAAATTACTGGAGCCCATAAAACCAAGTATGTACACAAATTAGAGATGCTAAGAAGTGAGCAGAAGAGCACCCTTTTGCTTTCGCTTTCCCATAAGGATGTCTTAGGGGCTGGTGAGGACAGGCTGCCCCAGAGGAGCGAGCCAGGAGCCAAGGCTGGCTGTGAGGCTGACAGGGCCATGACCTCCCAAAAGGTCCATTGAGCAGCACTCAACAAAGGAGCAGGGATGGGATGGGATGTTGACTACGGCCAGTGCAGAGCCCTGCAGCCACCCAGCAAGGCCACAGTGATGGGATGGGTACAAGTCCATCAAGGTGCAGCAGGTGATGGTCAGCAGGTACAGGGTTGGGCCCCGACTGTGGTGTGGCTCAGGCAAGGATCAAGACTGAGGATCTGTTTACAAGTGCAGTTCCCATGAAAATGGGAGATGTAAAGCTGCCCCAGTGGAAATCACAGCAATTTCTGCCCTGGCGGCGTGACCCCATGTTACCCATCTGGGCAGCATCAGAGACTGAGCAGGGGCAGCTCGACCCTGGGGAGAGGGAAAGGGCAGCACTCGGGGCCTTGGAGAATGGGAGCTCAGCAGCAGAGCTCGTGTGTGTTACTGGAAATGCTGTTGTTTTACTTCAGGTGTTTTCTTGGAAACACTTCACATTATCAACAAAGTTGCTGGGTCTCAACTGGTGCTGTCAGGGTCCTGCAGTGTGGGGCAACCAGTGTGAAAAAGCTTTAGGCCGTGGCCATGGCCTCAGAAGCCCATGCTGGGAGCAGAGGCTTTAAAGTATTTGTGCAGTAGGCAATGGGCATACTCAGTAACTCAGTAAAATCCTTGAGTGTTTGCTGTAGCAGATAAACATGAAACCTTCAGAAGCATCAGCCTCCTGGAACAGGAGCAGCACCCAAGGTGTGTTTCATCTGAGAAAGCACCATAATTTCTTGGAATATTTGGTTTGTGGGGAAAAGAAATAAAAAAGTCTCTGTGTGTCTAGTTTTGTTCTGAGTCAGACCAAACCCGAATCTCGAAAATGCCTGAACTTCCCAGAAACCTCAGCACTCTTTATGATCATCTCTGGAAGGAGGCTCACTCTGCCAATCACCATTTTGTTCCCTAGAAACAAAAAAGTTTGATTTTGCACAAGCCTCTTTCAGGAAGCGCATTGTTCTCTTGTGGCTGTGGCTGAACTTTTCAGAACAGACTTTCACAGTAGAGAAGAGAGAGGAGTCTGCAGCTGCAATGAGGTAGGATAGATTGGAACATGTAAAAGCTTTGAAAGTTGAGAACATCATGCATTTGCTTCATACAGACACAACGATAATGACTTTTTGTAGTGTAGTATGGACTGACTGATCTCAGGAGGGGTAAAGGCAGACAGTTTTGAAATACCTCTCTTTCTACAGGCAATGGCTAGACCATAACAGATATGCTAGTTGATAACAATGGGGCTTATTTGTATTTCAATAGGAAGCTTCAATGCTCTACTTGATACTTCAATGCACTAAAAATATTGCTGACAATATTACTCACATGAGCATGCAAATGAGCTGCACATCACTTTTTTTAGATATTAAAGTGTCTTTCCAGGCAGTGATATAGCTCATGTTAAACACAGGCAAAAGGTTTAATCTGAACAGTGTAGACATTTTCCACTTCTTATAAGAGGAGCTTTTTTCCTTTTTATTTATTTATCACTACCTCACCATTCACAGGCAAGTGCAGTGACATGTTTTGAACTGAATCTTCTGTGCAGTGAGAACTGATTGGCAAAACCATTTCAATATAAAAGTTGTAATGGAATCGAGGAAATGGTCTGTATAGTCTTGCCGACTCCCTTTAGATGGCTTTTACTTTTGGCAGTTCTGCACAGGGTTTATCTTCAGCTGGGCACAACAAAGTAAAAATTAAGTGTCTGGTTTCTGGTGAGATCCCACAGGGAGAAAACAGAGCTTTGTTGACAGTGTAAGTGCAGTTTCATTTATGGGTTGAGAATGTGAGCCAGCCATGCCACAAACTGAAAGCCAGTAGGCTGGGCTTTCTATTGCCTCATGTATGTATGTGCAGTGGAAACTACTTTTTCTGTAGATGTGGTAGGAAATAAGTCCTGCCTTAAATAAATTGATTGAATAATGAGCTTGCCAAATTGTTATAGTCCTTGCCTGAAACAGCTTGCAACTGATTCTGTGCCAGTGAAGGTGCTCAGAGATAAGCATGGCTTGAAGTTTTTAACTGTTTGATGTTGAACTGACTTGGTAGTAAATGAAGGCCCTGGCTGTAATTAACAAAGTCATGATCTAGCTATGGAGGTCAAGGACACCGCTGCTAAAACACAAGGAAAGGAAAAAGAAAGCGATGAATAATTTGCAGTTCAGTGCTTCCTTTTTTTCTGCCTTCTCATGCTGGTGATGGATACAAAGTCCATTTTTCAAAATCTGCCTGTGAAACAGCTGAAAAAATGTTCATGGCCCTTTACTAGTGAGGAGTATGCAATGAAAGGAAATGCAAACACTGTTTTTTGACTTGTTTTGTATTTGTGAGGTTAAAGTTCACCATAAACTCATCATGAAGCCACAGCATTAAGATGAAAAAGACTTACGGCACCTGGTCTGAGTCAGAGCAAAAAAGTCCCTTTTTTTCAGAGACATTTCAGGTGCTTTATTCCTGTAAGAAGACCAGCAATATGGGAATGAACTTTCAGTTACAACCCTCTGTTTGGGGGTCAGAAACTTGCCATTTCAGTCATGCATCAAAGCATGGCATTAAACATGTTCTTCCTGCCCTGTCTCGTCAGCAATTCCCTGGAAATGAACGATAGGGGTTTTCAGCAGGTGACACTGCCTCAGCCTCAGGAATCCAGAAGTGATTCAGCAGCATCTGTCTTGCTATGATCTGCTCAACCTGGGGCAGATCTCCATCTAGCTGAGAGAGGGCACTTGCCTTTCTGTCTTCAAATCTCAGGCACCTGTATCCAAAGATGTCCTCTGACAAGGAGCCAAGCCACCTGCCTGAGTCCCAGCCTGGGAGCATGTCCCAGGAGCTCTGAGGCAGGTACAGGTGTTTTGCTTCCAACATCTTGAAACTGTGGCCCCTCAGACAGACATTTTAAGATCCTACATTGAAATGGCTATATTTATGTTATCGCAATGCTCTGCATGAGGACCAGCTCCTTGTAATGTTTGCAAACAAGTCTGGCTCACTTTAAAGTTGTTTATTGGACACTACTGAACTCTGATAACTGTACTGTGGGCCATTGCTTCTTGAGCTCTAAGATTTTTTATATAACTATTTTTTACAGCTTTTTGAATTATTCTTCAGGGCTATTTGGATGAAGCTATCAGGACTCAGGAACTTTTTCCTCTCACTTGCCTTGAAAACACCAAACAGCCCAAAGAGCTCCCCAAAAGCTGGATATATAGAAGATACATTCTCACCTTCTGCACATACTGCATTATTTTTCTCCTGCCTCCAAAAGTGCCATATTTTCCTGCTGTGGATGAGCTCTATCCAGAAAGGGAAGTCAGACACAGCAGATACCTTGGCAGGAGTGAGTCAAATGGAAAAGGGACAAAAGGAAGTCAAATGCTCAGTATAGATGAATAAACTGTCCTTCACAGAGAGTTCAGGCAGGAGATGGAAGGCCAAATTTCGTACTGTCTAAAAAAGATTGTTAAGATTTGTGTGTGGGAAAGGGAATGCTAGTAAACTAGTTGTGAAGACAAGTGGAAGAAACAGAGAGTATTACTGGGTGTCAGAGCTTACCTTCCAGGCTAGGACAGCATATACTTCTATCCCAAGCTGTGCCGTCAATGTTGGTATCTGCTGACTAAACTCCAACACTTTCTCATTGTTGTAACACCAGTTTTCCTGCTCGTTGCTGATAAGAACAATCTTTTCGACACGGAAACATCAACTGAAACTTTTAACTCGGGACTGAATATATGCTTTTCCACATGGAGGAAAAGTCAATGGAGATAGTGTCAAAAAATATGTGAATTATAGCAATAGATTCTTTCTTGTTCTTTCCTTCATGTTTACTTTACATTGTTTCTTGAAAAATAGAATAGAGCTCCAAAGAGTAGGGTAGCAACACAGTTGCAAGACTTATCTCCCAGGGTTGATTTCTACTAGAACAAATTAACAGTGCTTATCTGTGGAATAACTCAGATTTCTACAGAGTTTGGAGGAGAGCGCTGGAGGTACCGCTGTAAACCGTCATAACTCTTCTTGTGCTTGCATGGCACCACCTGGTGGGTAGCTGCGCATCACTACAGCTTCGAAATTCGACATGCATGATGGCGATTCCTGAACACGTCTTTTGCATTTTGTCTAAGATTGGACTCACACTCAAGCCCAGATGCACCACCACCACCCCCCAGCAGATGCACAAGGGGAAGGGTGAATATGGTTATGTAGTCAAAGAGCAAACTTTCTCACAATGTTTGCACAGAGGGAGAGTGACTTTTCCATGCTGTTATCTCCTAGTTTTCGTAAGTTGGGCATCCCAAGCTACTTTTAAAAATGTCATTTTCCCTTTAATAAATGCCTGCCTTCCTTTTGGAAACTTTCTTTCCTGTTGATCTGGAAACATTTAGTAAGCAGCTTGTATTCCATGTTGCAGCTGCAAAAATACCCTTCAAAGAAGGATTCACCTACATCTCGCACCAGCAGCATGACTCCTTCTGTGTCAGTGCAGCTGCCTGGGATTCTTCCACCTGGTCATATTCAAAATGGTTGATGAGGCTGGATTTCTCTCTTTTCCCTCAAGGGAACTTTTTTGTTGATAAATGGAACTGGTTTAGGTTCAACTCCAGATAACCTCAGATCCTTTTTTAATTGCATTAAGTTGTTCCTTTCAATTAGAATTTGAACTTTCTTCTCACTCTTTTTTTGCTCTTAAAGAAAGTTTATCATCCCCCTAGTTGCAGAGAAAAGTTTTGAAGGCATGAATTTCAGTAAATGACAATCTATAAAGCTAGTATTGAAGAAAAAGTCTGATTTTTAAAACAACCTCTTTATATTTCTCACATTTAGTATTTCTAGAGACATGAGACTTGCCGTAGGACCTCCAGGTAAAAGTGCTAAGGAATAAAAATACAGCGTTACTTTCTGGTCCCATGCTCTAGTTCTGCAACATTTAACTTGAAAGGTCTGTAGGCATAGCTAACAATACCCTAGACTTAATCAGCTGGAGCATCAGTTGCACAAACTGGTACTAACTCAGACTCATGTTTTTAATTTTTCTAACCTATACACCCACAGAAATGAAATAGTTATTTCTCTTTACGAGGAATTGGGGGAAAGGAAGGGGGGGAGATTACTTTTATACTCATTTGTTATCAGGTTTCTTCTAAGCTTCACTCTAAAATAGTTTAGTTTCATACACTGAGTATACTATGGCCAGTTTTGAGAACCTGCATGCTGAATATATGCTCAGAAATGGCAGTAATGAGTTTAACTTATTGATACACCCGTGAGTTAAGACTTGCCTGTCTGGAGTGAGTTACAAAGGATGGGATTCAGTCAAAAATGCAGGTGTCTGGGTTAATCTTGTCAACTGGGAAGAAATGGGCACTTCTAGAAAGAGGTTTCATATTATTCCAGGACAGCAATTTCAGAGACATGGGATGGACTGCCCTCTGGACAAAGCTAATGTGATTTTTAGCCACAAAAATGCTGCAGTATCAGTTGATTAGCATTTCAGCTTCAAAATGACTCTTATCTGGCCTCATAGGGTAGAGGAAGATGAAAAGGAAATTGTATTTTAGCTGACAAAACAAGGGTGAAGGTTGCTATGAGCTATAGCTGAGCCTAAGAGAACTTGTTCATACAATTCAGAATTAGATGATCTTAGGGTCCTTTCCAACCTTAACTATTCTATGATTCTATCAATCAACCAGGTTGGAAAAGTCCCAGCCATTACCCCGGCACTGCCAAGTCCACCACTAAACCATGTCATTGAGGGACTTATCTACACAGTTTCTGAACACTTCCAGGGATAGTGATTCCACTACTGCCCTGGGCAGCCTGTGCCAATGCCTGACCACCCTTTCAGTGAAGAAATTTTTTCTAATATCAAAACTAAACCTTCCCTGTAGCTTCAGGCTGTTACCTCTTGTCCTATTGCTTGTTACTTGGGAAAGGAGACCAAATCACCTCCATCCTCTCCATCGATTGTTTGTACAACTGGCCAAGTATGAGTCAAGTAAAGTAATGGTGGCAGTGAAGAGAGAACCGAGGGAAGTGTTTGGATTGCAATTGCTCCTTCACATCTGCAGTTCAGTGCTGGCCTGTGTCTTGGCTTTGGTCAAGCAGTGGCAAGTCCCTGATAGTGGTCAAAGCTCCCTAGCTGCTCTTTGATCTGACAGTCAAAGCAGAGGACCTTGAAGACGTAACAGGCTTCCTGAGTTGTCGCAGTCTCCGCTGCAGCATTCTGAAAGTGTATTTTGGGAGACAGAGCCCTGCATTGCATCCAGCCAGAGCCTGCTGAAGGGAAAGAAGCTGGGGAGAGTGGGGGATAAGGAGCAAGGACTTTGTAATCAGCAGTTTTGATTTTCCTGAATGTGACCTGGCATAAGTTACAACAACAGAGGAACCTTGGAAGAGGGTTGGCTGTCCCTCCTGCTGCTTCTCTTCCTTTCCCTGGGACAATTGTTTGCTGCTGCCTTGCTCTTGCAGGAGCAGGAGGATGTTTGTGGTGCCAGCTGTTGCTGTTAGGGAAGGGACAGGACAGCTTGTATCCAAAAGGGGCTGGCGACTTCTGTACTGAAGGAGGATCTTGAAGCTTGTGGGGGCAAGGATTTCATGCTCGTAAAAGTGCATGCCTTCATATGGGGAAGGAAGGTGGTGTCAGTTGAGGCTTCTACCTGTTTGATAAAGAAAATTGGCTTACTGAGCAATTAAATTTATTTGCATGCACTGTAGCTTAATGAGCTGCAATTACTGACGTACTAGCCTTGATTTTCATCCTGTTTCCTGAAATCCTGTCTCCTTCATAAGTTTGGGTATTCCCTAATGCTTCCTCATTAGGGAATGCAAAGTAACCATGTCATAAATTGCTGATTTAGAAAACACGTTTCATTTTTTCCCATTGTTATGAAAAACAATAGGTGAGCTGAAACCTGCAGGAAGTGTTCCTTATCACCCCAGCCATGGGCTCATTAAACACACAGCCTCTCACATTGGCAACTGTGTTTCTAGAATCAGAAATTACAAACAGGTCACTACATATTAATAAAAGCTGAGGCTCCCCCTCATCTGTGAATATGGGAGATGAATAATAACCCCCATACCTGAGCAGGAGGAATTTTCAGGATAGAAAATCCAATACTAATTACCTCATGTTGTGGGAACCAGGGAAACACAAAATATTTCGGTCTTCTGGAGGCTTACACATGTTCAGCGACTTGAAAATCTACCTGCCATCTAGCTGCCACCTTAAGTTAAAAATCCTTGCATTTTCCACCAAGGCCTTAAAGTTTAGGTTAAAGACACTTCAACAGTAGATGGGGAAAAAGAAGTTAAACCCAGAGAAAATTTTGCTTCCGGTCCTAGCAGGGGTCTTGTCTTTTCATAAAACCATAGTGCGAGACTACATAGGAAACAAAAAGTTGCTGGAAAATATATGTGTGTATATATATACATATATATATATATATTTTTCAATTTTCCCTTTTTTTCATTTGGTTCTTAACTCCTTAAGAGTTTGTTCAGTGCTGAACTGGTCAGTAAGGACCAAGGAAATGCTGCTGCGGATGCTTTTTGGACTGTCAGCCAAATTGGCTTGCTTCTCTGCCACTGGATCCAGGTTTCCCAAAATATTCCAGGTCATGTAGAAGAAGCAGTGGCTCACACTGGTCCAGCAGGTTGGCCATCTCAAATAGGATAGATATTGCTACTTTCAGTGCCTCTATGTTAGAGCTACACAAATATGCTAGGGCCTTCCTCCAAACAACTTCAGATTCGTTTGCTCATTCATGGATATATTTTACTGCAGCTACAGTAAATGCTCCCATACTTGCTGTTGGCCAAGGAGCTGCGAGACCCAATTGATGATCTGCTCGCTTGCCTTCAGGGAAGGGAGCTCAAGCTGGCATTTGGCTGCTGATGTTAGGCCTGTTATGTTTGCATGTGGCAGCATACAGCCTGCAGGAGGATTTTGGTGCCCAGCAAACAATTGAGAATGCCTGTGTTTGTTGTGTCAGTAGCTCGGCATCATGGCAGAAGTCACCAGGACAGACTGTTACCTGTCTCCTGTAGGAACAAGTCCAGAGGAGGGCCACATGGATGATAAGCAGCAATATGCCTTATAAAAAACAAAACAAAACAAAACAAAAACCAAATCCAAGAAAAATAACCAACCAAAAAAAAAAAAAAAAAAAAGAAAGCAAACATAAAAACCCCCCAAAGACTCACAAACAAACCACAAAAAAACCCCATAGGTTTAAATCCTACTAAATTTAAGCAACCTAAACATGTAAAGCACCTTCTAACCAGAATCCTGTTAGCAACAAATGGACTGAATCCAGAGTGACAAGAGAAAATGGGTCTGGAGAAGAGACAGGAATAATAATTGAGAGAAAGTAAAAACATATATTAGTGGAAACATTTATTTGGTGGAACAGCTATTCAGAGTACCTGAGAAAACATCCTTTCCTGATGCATTGTCTACAAATGCCAAAATTGCTATTAAAACTGGCAGACATACTAAACATTGCAGAAAATTAGTTTAAAAAATAAATATTTATTTATGGAAGAAAAGGCAGAGTATTTTCCAAGGCAAAAATAAAGTTTTTCTGACATGTGAGGGAATTTGCTGCCTAAATACACATAATACGCACATTTTAGAAATAAAATGGATTTGTTCTTTACCTATTTGGCCTTCTTTCCTAAAAAAAGGGTGATCCCAGATGAGATCACCAAATCCATCCTACTGCTGTGGCAGCATTAGCTAACAAAACAGGATACATGCCCCAGAATGAACGCTGCACACTGCCCTGCCCGTCCTTTGCTTGCTCTCTTCCCTGTCAGCCCAGGCTTTTGTCGTGTCCCCTGTAGCTGCTGTATGCTACAGGCTCCCTCTGTGAAATTCCCCTTTAACTGACAGGGAGGTCTTTGCTGTGTAGCAGAAGAGCCTATGTTGCCCGCTGTTTTCCGGAAGGAGCCAGCTTTTCAGCTGCATGCTCTGTCACACTGCACGGTTGGTTGCCTTCTGCAAAAGGCGATGCTCCAGTTCAGACCATGTGAAGCAGCCTCGGGCAATGCCCAGGAACTGTTCCCTAGAAGCTGCAAACATCTGAGATGTTCAGGACTGCTCCTTTTGTGTGTCTTCTTCAAGATTTCACTTCCACTTTGGAAGATACACAGCACTTTTCAGCACACGAATGACAGCCAGCAGCTCACCTTCATGTGTTTGTTGACCTGAGCTGTTTCCCTTAAGAAACACCACTTAGGTTAGAGACTGCTTTAGCTCACAGGTCTTTTTGTGCTTTCTCCCTACTCACTAGCAATGGCATCGCAATTATTCAAAACTTTGTCCTGAAAACTTCTCACTTCCCCTTGTACACAGTTTGGGGAAAACAAAAAGCACACTAGCGCTTTCAAATTTGTTTTGTGTAAGATTTTTATGATGTGCTGTATGCTTGATACAGTGGTAGTAGTAATCCAGTTAGCCTATATTGCCAAATTGAGGGGTTTGTTTGGGGTTATATAAGCTTTGCTGGCATTAAACAGTCTCCGCTTTGATCCCGTTGTTTGTTATTTTGCTACAAAGAGTTTCAGCAGAAGGCACAAACGAAGATCTGCAGATGCATTCCTGAGACATGCAATGGAACTGAAGATATGCCAAGAACTTCCTGAGAGAAGAATTGCAGAACTGAAAATACATTTCTTCTGGAAGAGATACACAATGTAATTTTATCTGGGACCTGAAAAGACTGCTATTTTAGAGCTGAGATTGCAAAAACCACAGAAGAGTGCATGCTGCTCTCTGCCAGAACATGATTGCAACTTCTCTGAGAGACAATTCTTGGCACTAAATACAGATCAGTGTGACTCGCAAAGGGGAGCAGTTCTTCCTTGGCATCAAAATAGTCCAGGATATGTATTAGAAATGCAAGATACACATTAGTGCAGGGGCCCTGCACCCTGCTGGACTACATTTCTTGAGCTTAAAAAAACCCCTCTTCTTTCCCGTTCTCATTGTTAAAGGAAATGACTGAAGACAATACAATAAACACTGTCATGCAGCAAAGGAATATCTTTTCTGAGAGCATAATTCATTGGTGCCTGGGTCAAGGGTAAGCATAGATGAGTTTATAGAGCCTGCAGTTAAAAACAGAATGGCAAAAAGACACGCAGATTAGCTTTAATCTGTCTACGTAAATTTGGTTTCCTCTTTGCAGTGAGTATTTGCATTGTTGATACATTCAGTGTTAACACATTGTAGGTACATTTCCTAATGATGTTGATGATTTTATCAGCCATTTATGGTCACAGCCCAACATGTTGTATAGCCCCTAATATCTGAAGTGTATGGCAAAGCATAGCACAGCAGAAAATCAGCCTGGTGCTTTGCACCTCTCCTCTCCCAGGAGCTGGCCTTACAGCCTCACCTGCTGCCCAGAGTTTGGCTCTAGGTCCGTGTCTGCTGCCAGGGAGCACCAGCCACAGAAGTGGCTCCATGGGCCTCAGCGGCATCCTGTGGGAGCTGGGGTTGTGCTGCAGCTGGAGTGGCGCAGGCTTCTAAGGCACCAGGTTTGCATTGAGGCTGCTGCTCCTCTGGAAAGCTGCAGCTGAGAGGACACCTGCCACAAGTGCCCTGGGCAGGCAGCTCTCCTCTTCAGCTACCTGGGCTCTCTGATACAGGCTTTGTGAGCCATTCTGCTTCCTTCCTCGCTTCTTTCCCATCTTACTGCACATCCAGAGATGCTGCTCTCCTTGCATTCCCTCTTAGCTGGCTCCTTGTGCCCCCTGAATATCCCAAGAGCCATGGGTTCTTCCCTGAGTCACCCCAAAGTACCTTCCCTGGTCTGAGTGGGAGCACTTTGCGTGCACAGCTTTACAAGCAAAAGCAACGAGGATGTAAGGAACAAAGCTGTAGACCCATAAGGATGTCAGTAAGTGTGGAATCATTCCAGGAGCTGCAATGATGCTACTCCTCTCTCAGCAGAACTGGGAATACACTTTGACTCTCACTTTTTTTTTATCTCATAGTCCCCAGGAATAATTACAAGTTTGAAAGTACTGCCTGGTGCTTGTTTCATAGGAGTAGGATGTAGGTTTCTGATTCGAGCTGCAATAGAGAGATCTTTGGAAATAAGTACCACCTAACTTCTTTCTCACATCCCACTTCCTTTCTGCAAAAAATGGCACTAATCTTTTTGTATGTATGTTGCTGAAAGAATTCCTTCGCTAATGTGTGGCTGGAAGCATCAAAAGCTTTTCTGGGTGTAACTGCCATACAATTAATAATTAATGAGCAGTAAAATCATCTGCCTTTTTTCTTTTTTTCCTCCTTTTATTAAAAAGAAGAGGAAAAACAGATTTCTGTTAATGCGGATGACACCTTTAAGCAACGGTGCATGATAAATTAAGAAACTGGGTGGAGTGCTTCCTTCCTGTAATCCGTTTGTAATCAGTGAGAAGTTAGAGACAAATAAGACGCCTTGCATAACATCTGAAAAACAACCCTTTTACACTTAAAAGAAAACGAAAGAAGCACTCCTGCCTCCCAGGTGGGCCTAGTCCTGAGTCCTCTCAAAGGCCTGGGTGACAGCCCCAGGCCTTGGCAGGTGGAATCACTGCTGCTGGCCAGTTGATAACTCACCTTTTGTTTTCCCTTCTTGTTCAGTAGGCAGGCTTGTCTCGCTTGCATACCTAGTGCTGAGGGTAGAAGTAAATGTGTCTTCAAGCGGCTTTCAGTGGCAGTCAAGACTTGACAGCATCTGCTTACCCAAATATGGGTGAACCTATTTTTCTAGCACCTGTGTGATACAAGAAGGGGGCAGAGACAACTCCCCTGCCCCAAGCCAACAGGGGTTCCCACCGTCCTCTATGAGATAGCCACAGCCTTGGTTTTCAGCACCCACTGTTCTAAAGCTGATGGCTGCTCCATATTCCAGTTTGTCACATCCTACATCTGGGCGACAAAAACAGAAAAATCCCATTTTCCAAATAGGTGCAAAACAAAACAGAAACACTTTAGTTGTTGAAAACAGAAAGCAAAAACAAACCCAAAGCATTAAAAAGCAATTATTTTTAATCACAAAAAAATACTTCTGTAAGATGAGTGCATTGACCTTTACAGAAGCTGGCAATTTTCCTGCCTGTTTCGTCCAAGAATTAGAGAGCGCGGTTACAAGGAACTAGGAAGTCAGACAGCCTGAAGAAAGGCTTCCCACTTGCATGTCCTTCATTTGGGGTTGGACAAGATTATCTTTAAAGGTTCCTTCCAACCCAATCCATTCTGTGATATATCCATGAGCGTGGTTAATCAGGGAACAGGAAGACAGGAAACATTGGTTTCCTGCCAGTCTGCCCACCAGTCACTCAAGTGTCTGGGTTGGCTGAGGTCTGGCAGGAAACAAGCCCTGCTTGTGATTGGGGTAACCAAACAACCTTGATGACCACCAGCAGAAGTTTTGCTGAACTTATATATCCCTAGTAATAGAGTTTTTGACCCTACTGCCTTCAGTTGGTCGGTCCCCAGGTGTTTCAAGGCATGCTGCCAGAAACTGAGGCCAAGATTATGCTCTCTCCACTTTGGGAAGACTTTAGTTGAAATGGTCTTACTAGCTTCTCCTAGGAACTGTGGGGCAATGCTCAATTGCTTCAAACATAAGGCTGTAGAGGGACCACCAGACCCTCTGCAGAACCGTAGAGATTTGTCTCTTGAGCTAACCCAGCCTTTGGGAAGGCTTCAGAGAAATGGGTGTGTGGCCATGTCAGCAGAGAGTATCCTGTCTGTCTAATCTTGGGGCCCCAGCTCAAGCAGGTGCCTGGAGAATGGCAACAAGTGAGTGCATTTTCTTCCAACCCAAGTTATCCAACCTTCTGACTGCTCTTCTTGTCTCTGTATGGGAGAAAGTTCTTTCTGCAAAATGCAATAACCCAATGGACTGAGGTCTGAATCCTGCCTCCTCCCAACCCTTGTCCCACAGAAATAGAACTTGAGGTGCTTACTCCTGAGTCCAGTCCTTAAGTTGGTTGAAATTGAAATACATCTTTAAAAAGATGAATGACAAACATAACTGGAAAAAATACCCCCAATAATTAAATACAAAGGAAGAAATTCTGATCCCTGCTTTATTTCTTTTTTGATCTTTAATGTCCCTTTTACATTGCCTGGGAAAATTAAGGAAGAGCCACTTATATGGGGATCATACCCTGAAATAGATATAATAGCAAGGGGAAGTCACTTTTAAAGTCTGAGTGAGTGTCAGGATTATAAAATTGAAATCTGCCTAGTAGTAGATGTTGGTCAGACCGGCAGCCAGTCAGCAAACACAGTTTTCTAAACGATTTCAAAAGAAGTTGTTAGTTTTCTTAAAGCTGAGTCAATTCAAGATAACGTTTCTAGCCACTTTGTGTGGTGCAGGTGGTTTTATTCAGAGAAAGCTTGTGTACTGCTGCACTTCACTGCAGTCTGCAACGCAGGCAGTGATCAAACCTGCAATGACAATGGTCAACACCTCTGGCACACTGAGGATCATGGATAAAATTGTCAAGAATTTTCAATGAATCAAAAAATGTGTACGTTATTTTGTGCTGATGAGAATTTCATTTTCAGCCCAAACACATCTTTTCATTTGGTATTTTCTTCCTAAAAATGTCAGTGCTAGATTCACAGGGGTGCTGTGAGGTGACAGTCACGGACCTGGAAGCAGAGCTCTGGTGCTTCACAAAGTGGGGTTTAGTTTCAACAGCAGGAAACTGAGGCACCTCTTGGTCCTCGATCCAATCATCGCCTCTCTCCAAGAAGAGTCACCAATCACCAGGCTGCAGATTCAATCTGCACAGACAGTAGTTCAATATTTTATACAGTGTAGAACAGGAAAGACAAATTCTGCATCTGAAATTGTACCTTGACGCATGCCAGAGTGCCAGGTCAAAACCTGTGCCCTCTGCCTACTCCTACCTAAGGCTCTTTTCCCTGCTGCCCTGCACCTAGGAAGGTGGTCCTAGCCACCCATGGTGCAGTAATCTGGAATACTGACTCAGGCAGTTGAAACCCTTCAATCTGATCAGATTCAGGCTCCTTATTCCCACTTTCTGGGATAACGCCTAAGCACAAGGCTGTGATGTTCATCATTTGATGAATCTGGACCACTGCTGAGTGGAATCCAAGATCTGAGACACCAGATCTTGTACACAGTAATAAGCTAAGAAGAAAGCTGTTTCTGAAACCCACCATCCATCAAGACCTGGATAATGCTGAACTCTGGTCTTTGTTACTGAAGTCACTTGTGTAGTTCATACAAAGCCTCTCCCATGGAAAAGCCTGTGGAGCACAGGCTTGCTGACACATCAAGTCCTACTTTGTCAGCTCAGCTTTGCTGAGAAGAATGGACTAGATCCCTACATCTTCTAGCTTCTGTGGACTTTTGACACACTTTATACCCAAAACATGGATTTAGGTCCTCTCAAAGAGAAAACTAAATCCAGATCATCATAGCTGTGTGCTTGAGCTATGAAACTGTTGTATGAAAGTGCACGTTGGTGACATTTCTATTCTCTCTTCCTCTACCAACATTCCAAGTGCAGGCAGTAACACTTCCCTCCCCCAGAATGTTTTAAAAATAAAACACACACATGCCCAGGTGAAGAGACTTCAAGGCTGTGGAAATGACACATATACACCTATGTCCAGGGCTTGTTTTCTAAATTGTGAAAACAGGAGAAGGGTACAAAACACAGATCTCTTTTCATTGTTACAGTCTGCATCATTGGAAGTGTTTTATTTCTCATCCTGCTGGCTTGATGGATGGAATCCACTTTGGGGTATCATTTCCCTCTGCACCTGCATGCAGAGAGCCTTGGGTTCAGTGTGAAGGTGCCTGCTCCCCAAAGGCAGCCTGTGTTCCTGCCTGTACTCTTGTGTGGAATTAGCCTTTACTAGTTTCCAGGCTAATGGTTTTAAATAGTGCTCAGGCTCAGAAACACCTTTCAGTCAAACAGGTATGTTCAGCTAAGGGGAATGGATTTTTTGAGGGTAGAAGGGTCTTTATGCACTGGGGACCTAACTACTGAGGTTTAAGCATGCCTGTCTTTCACCTAGAGACACCTTGTGCATAACAGCATCACTGTATGTGCTGTACATCCAATGCCTGTCCAGACTGCAATGGATGCTGCTCCTTTAAATAAGTTTGTTGGGTTTTTATAGCTCTGTTGGGCACCGCAACACTGAAGTCATGTTGAGACTATTGCTCTAAGCCTCTTCTAAAAATGAGAGTTAGGAGCCCAAGCCATACTGAGTCATTTCTACACTTCATCTCATAAGCTTTACTCAACAGTAAAATGTACTTCGTCACAGTTATGCTGAAGACACTGCAAATTCTCTCTTCCATGGAGGTGATCAGAATCACGTCTTCTGGCCACCTGCATATGAAACAGAAAATGTAAAAATGTGTAGGGCATGGCATTAGTTATCAAACTGCAGTGAAGGGTAAGATGGATTTTTTTTACTGTACTTGAAAAAGAAGTGAGGAAGGAGTTAATCATTGCAAAATACGCGGTCATTTCCTGAGCCCTGTGGTTGGACGAGTACAAACTTTCAACTATTTCTAATTCTTCTCTGTCATTTAAGAGGCTTTCAAGGTGCACTGTCCATCCCAGACCAGGTAAGGAGTACATTTTTTCACTTCTTGATTGTACATTCAAAATTGTTTTTCAGTGGAGTCAGACTCAGCCAAGATTGATTTGTTCTCCTTCCTATTGCATCTGAAGGCAGAAAAAAAGTTCATTGCAATCCAAGAAGTACATGTGTGTCTTTGTGCCAGATGACTGTAAGCTGTAGAAATAAAGAACTGCATGGGTTAATAATTGAGCAATATTAATGAAGACGTATATTATACAATTAGAATTATTACAACAAATACTGCCATAAAAGAGAAAGAAAACTCTTACTGCCAGACATAAGGAGTTTATTCGGCACAAGCCACTATCAAAATAAGGGGTTCTCAGGTGTACAATTTGCTTTAGTAAGGAGAGTAGTAAAAATCATAGTGTGTCTTCAGTGCTTTTTCAACGCTGAAATCATATTTTGAAACACTATAAAAATAGTATTTTTAAAAGGAGGAAGAATGAGCTTCTGTATACTTGGGGAGGAGAAAAAATAAAAGGAAAAAAAACCCACCTGACAGTTTTGGACTAGTTTTATTTGTAAATCTGAACCTGATATCTATCTTTAGCTATTGTAGAGTCACATATTATAGTCATCCTGAGACTGTTCTCCAGGTTTGCTGCAACCAAACATACACTCAGAAGTGACTGTGGAACCATACCATAGAATGATATAATTTCATCAGGGTTTTTTGATGCATAAAAACTGAACTCAGACAGACAGGCACCAGAAGGAAGTCTCGTAACACAGTGCACTCCTGCATACTGCATTTGTCTCAATAGACAGGGACAGAGATTACATGTGTGGTTTCTTTAATAGTTCAGAAACAAGCATAAAATAGCCATTTGTAGGGCAGGTACTGTAATAATGTGCAGTCATCAGGTTGCCTTACAGCAACTGAAATTGTACGTGCCATGAGGATCCCTGTGTGAAGTCATATATTAGAGATTCAGGGTTTTTGAATTTGCTTTTTTTAAGTCTTTCTTGTAATCAGTTTTGATGTTTGGTTATTGGCTCCTTGACTCTCCTCACTGCCTGGTATAAACACTTTCTGGATTTTATACATAGTGGTCTGGAGAATCTAGCTAAGGTTTTCATAAGCATTTGTTTGATTCAGACACATCATTCTTATCAAGGTTTGGACTTCATTCCTAATTCACCTCCACCTTACCTATGAGACTGCTACTACAGTAGCACTTGAACCTTTGTAATGAACTTGACCCTTAGAAGACTCTATGAGCCACAAAAGTTTTGTCATTGTCACCTACAGATAAGGAACTGGGATGAATCCTAGTTGACAGGAGACTTGTGCCCTGGTTTTCACAGCTCCCCGGAGCAGGCAATCTGATCAAGATTCACAGGTCTTCCCTTGCAAAGAGCTGTACATCAGTTTAGACGCAGCCAGAGAGCCTGTCATCATCCTGCTAGGGAAGAAGCTATGGCATGGGTAGATGCATTTGCATCAGCCTTAGTCTTCTCAGTTTGAGTGTCAGTTCTAAACAATCTGCTGTTCCTTACAGCTCTGTATGGCCTTAGCTGCTAAATATTTGCAGCCTATGCTACAGCTCACTGGATGAAAGTTGGCTAAAGTGTGTCTACTCATCCTGCAGTCACATTTCCCAGTTACTGCATACGCACAACCCAAGGAAAAGTACTCAGCAGCTTTGTGTGGGAAGAGCAAACTGAACCCAGACCTCCCCTGTCACCAACCAGCAGCTTACCTGCTGCTTCTGCATCCCTTGAGGTACATTTATGGAAACTGTGTTTTCACCTTCTGACTTTCAGGGTGGGTTTGGGTTCAACTTTTTGGTTCAACTCTGCCTCTGCAGACAATTTTGCTGTCTCTGACAACTGTAAGTGCAGAAAGGGTCAGCTTAGGTGATTTCAAATGTTTGCTTGCAGTGCTCTCTTTCAGCATGAATATCATTATCTGATGTGGGAATAGGGTGTACTCCTCAGCTCCCTGTCAGAAGTGGGTGCACATCATATGTAGTGGTATAACAGGATGGAAAAGAAACAAACCCTAGAAAAACCATCCTTGTTCAGTAAATGTGGTCTCTCCCAGTAACTGCTGTTTTCTGGTCAAATGGCTAGAAGGGAGAATCTCAGCAGCCCACAACCAAGCCTCAAGAAGCTATCTTTGTTGGGCTCCCTCTGTCCTGCTCAAAAGTGGAGAGACACCAAGATTGTTTCTCAGTGTGTTTCAAAGATGTGGTGGTGCTTTGCACATGTATTGCCGCTTAACAACTTCATTTGATATTTGCATAGTTTCTAGATCAAAAGTTGTTTTGAAGCAGAAGTCCAGGAGGGTTCACCACTGACAACTAATGTTTACAAAGTCTCCAAATGGACAGAAGGATGTTTTTAATATCAGGCATACTTACTGACAGTGTTCTCATGTCTTTCACAGCATGCAAAAGGAGATTCTTCTTTGAAAAATGACTTTATAGAAACAGGAGTGTTTGACTCCTGACTACTGCCTTAAAAGTTTCTGGATGAAACGAGCTCATTTTATAAATAAATGCCTTTGGAACTGTTGTTTGGGCTTGTTTACTCTTACTGCCAGCTCTTGAATGGGAAGGTCAAGTTGATGTTCCTCCTGGGCTTACTATTTACATGCAGGAAACCTGAGAGGGGCTCTTAGCCTGATAATTAGAGTTGTTATTTTAAAATAGGTTTAAAATGGGTAATATAATCCAATTTTTGTCTAAATTTACTTCCTAATCAATGATAAATATCCCACATGATTAATTTTCTACATCCTTGAATCTGGCAATGTCAGTTTGATCTGCTCTCTTTTCACACATTTTTGATCAGAAGCCTTCTGTCCTTACTGAAATTTTCCATTGGTAGTCTTACATTTCAGTGTTGTTGAGTATTTAAATAAAGCTAAATAGACAGAGGAAGAGATAGAGAGATCTGTACGTGTTTCATGCAACAGCTCAGGTTTTTAAATGCTGTATTTTAGCTCTCATTGATATTGTAACATTGATATCTCATTGATACGGCACAGACTGATGAGGGCCCAAGAGTTAATCAGGCTGGGGCAAGGCATCTATAGGCTTGTCCAACAAAAGCTAAACATTTTTGTCACATTTTCACACTACTGCATGAGGAATTCAGGTTCAGCAGCTGATGAATTGGAAATAATTTTGCCCTCACATTCTCACTTTCTCAACTGCTTATTAAGTCTTGAAATAACAACAGAAATTGCACACCCATATGGTCATGATGAAGCGGCTAGGGTTACTTACTATCAGATACACTGCACCTGATTCAGATCTGCTAAAGTAAGAAGGGAAAATATCAAATCACCAAAAAGTATGTGCCCTTTTCCATTCTTTTCATCTTCAGATGTGGATATTTTGCATCTTTAATGATCTTGCACAGATATGTTTTACAGCTAGTGAACTGTGTTTTAAAGCCATGAAAGGCAATGTTATCAGTTCTTGTCACTGTTCAGCATTATCTTTAGATGTGCTCCTTTTATTTTGGTAACAACTGACTCTTAAAAGGTTTTTTCTTTGGTCCTTTCTGCAGTTCTACTCATAGAGGAAATCTGATCTGTTGCAGCACGGAAACATCAGCAGTGACCATAGCAAGACAAATTCCTTAGGGAGCAGCCTGTAAGTCTGATCAACATCATGATGAAAAGTTTTGCATTTTCTTTGGCAGGATGTTGCACGCAGAGTTTAGCTGTATGAGGGAACTGCTGAGGCAAAAAGGGAATATTCAGGAACACAAGCTTGTGCTTTGAGTAGGTGAGTAAGCACAAAGAAAGGAATAATCTTGTAAAGACTTTTCCTTTCTCCCCCTCACCCTCAACTTTTCAACAATATGATCGATATTTGAGATTCTCTAAATCATGCTCAATTAAAATTCTGTTCTCTCAGGACCTTGGGTACACTGAGTAGACCTCACTTATTGGCTACAATGGCTCAGCAGGCTGAGAATAAGCCTTCATTACTTTTGTTACTTCCTCTTGTGACAGTCAAGCAGTGCAGGGATCAAAGGGAAATCTTCCTGGAACACAGGGAGATGGTTCGGAAGTAGGATAGGAAACTGTGGATAAGCAGAAACAGAAATGGTGAGGGAAAGAAAAAAAAAATGAGAGAAGAGGAAAAGTGGGAGGATGAAACTGAGGTAGACGAGGACTGAGAGCGGTGTCAGGACAGCGGTTAGCAGGAAAAAGGCAGACTTTGGTTTTTACATGCTACAGATGATGTCAGTGGGTTTGTAGAGGACAGCAAGGCACGATCATTTTGGCTTTTTTCCTCAAATACTCTTGTGAAAAACCTGCAATATCCAGTCTCTGTAACCTAAAAATAAATCAAGACACAGTAAGTTTGTCTGCACCCTCTAGTGGTCTAGAAAGAAAATACGGTCTTGTCCAACTAATTTTGCACCACGCCCATTTGCTGAGACCAGTCACACTTTGAGCTTTTTTAGCTTATTTGACATAACTGTAATAACTGTTCTCAGCCTCTTTTTAGGACTGGTCTTTGGTCTATGATAACTCTTAAGCTCTACAAGATGGTTGTGTGGGGCCCAGAGTTGTTTGAGTGAGCATCAGTTAGTGTAAAACAAAACTGTGCCAGAAATGTAACGGCCCGAGGAATTGAATTTCATGGCCTGAGCCCAGCTTCTGACAGCATTTGATTTACTAATATTGACATACTCTTCATGTAGTAACATTTCCCCTGTGCATGTGGTACAGTCCTCAGTCTCCTAAGCGTAAATAGTACAGAAGAATACTTCAGCGCAAAAAAATCAGTCAACAGCCCATTCAGAGGGAGGCCATTTCCTGTCTCCTTGATCAGCTCTCATCGACTTGGTGCTGGAGAACACATGCTGACTGAGAGGCAGAACTACAGGAAAAGGCAAAGTAGCCTTGTTACTGAGAGATGTCCTGAGAAATGAGATTCTGCCGCTGATTCTGCCTGAAAGTCTTGTGTGATGCTGAAAAAAGGGCACTTCCATAAGAAAAGGATGCATGAGAAACGCCAGAAACGGAGCTGGCATGGAACTTCAGAGTTTCAGTTTCAACTGGGGACAATTCTCATGCAGCCTCTGACTACTGGGGAATTATGCCCTAGTAATTGCTAGTCATAAGATAGCAGTACTTAAGGTACTTAAGGACAAGTATAAGCAGATATCCATTGCAATTACAGAACAATTGGATTTTGTCAATTGAGACTGAGAGAGTTGTCCTAGTGCTGGTAAGGAGCATGCTTAAAGCACACCAGTAAGACTATGTTTCTTCTTTAGAAATACAAGTACTTTCTTTCCAAAACAGTAAAAGGGTAGGAAATAGCGTAACTCCTCCTCTAGAGTACTTTCCAGGGAGGAAGAGCATGTACATTCAACACTCTCTTTAGAAAGAATTTAAAGCCTTATCCACCTTCTTCCTTGCTAGCCAGATAGTACGCTAGTTGCCACAATCTGGGCTGATTTGCATCTGACCAGTTGAAGAGCAAGCAGTGGTCACTGGGCAAAAGGAAAGCAGATGCCAGAAATACTGTTCAGCTAGAAGGCAAAAGACTTCATCTTTTGTCTTGTCTTCAAGGACACTATTTCACATAAAGTAGTCACTGAATAACCCCAAAGTCCAATCTAAAGAGTAGATACCAAAGCCATGTCCACTACCTTACAGCTGATGTCTGCCATGTCACAAGGCTGGAGATTCTCTTGCCCTCCTGTGTGGCATTTTCATCTTTCCCTGAGTTTTCTTTGGTGCCTTAATCTTTCCACCCATGTGACGCTCATTTTACAGAGCCTGAAATTCTGTTTCAGATCTCCCTTCAAGGGGTTAAGCTTTCAGAAAGAGGCAGCAACTTTGAGTTCCTCATTTTCAAATGCTTATTAAAAAACACCTGGATCTGACTTGCAGAAGTATTGACTACATACAAATCCAGATATAGTCAATGGAAATGTGGCTTTGAAGCAGTAAAATTTTATGTAATACCACATGCTGTTAGAAATCAAGTCCTACGCAACTCAAGGTATCCATTCCTCACTTTTCTGTTTGTAACATGGAGTTAAATAATCTTCACATTAGAGGAAGGCTGGAAAGAAGAAATTTGTCTGTCTTTGTGAAGCATTTTGATGCCACAACACTGGATGCCACAAAAATGCCTACAAATAAATTATTTATTTGGTACTGAGGACAAGAGTTTGAACAGTGCACTGTACATAGGGCATAGTGCACTTCAGTCATTGAACAACGAAGAGAAAAAAGTCTAGATATATCTGATGGGGTATTTTGCCTTTGGAAAATTGCTGGGAGGATATTGTTTTCAACATAGATCAAAAGGAAATGGGCAGGCTTAAATTTGTCCATTTTCCAGCCAGCTGACTTGTAAGCTTCTTGGCAGTTTGTTGACTTTCAGCTTTTCGCTAGTAGGATGATTAAACTGCAAAGCAACCAGGGGAACCTGCTGATGAAATTCTGGTTCACAGGCTCTTCTGCTGTTCATTTCTCCATGCTGCTAGAGCAGTAACCTTCCTGAGGTATATGAGCAATATTTTGACAGGGAGGGAAAAGAAAAGACATTTTCATAAGGGACATCTTCCCCTCTCCTCAGTCCCAGGGCTCTGCAAAGCTTATGATCTGTTACACAGTGCTTAAGTAACCAGCAAAATAATCATAGCTACTGTGGTCATTCAAAGTGCATAGTTAGTCAAAAAGTTTGCGGTTAATCCATGACTGCAGATAACAGAAGCTGGCTGCTAGTACAAGAATATGAGGCCGAGTTAAGCGGAAGCAATATCAAGCCATGAAGTTCAACTAATCTGCCTTGTAGATTGCATTCATCTCTTTATCAGCCCAATTCATGACCTAAATCTGTACATGCTTGTTAAAGAAAATATCTGGAACCCACTCTTTCATGCCTTCTAATTCACACATTTCTCCCATGGGGCATAAAAATATCATTAACACCTCTAAGAGGGTGAAGAATAAGGTTTCCTGCTAGGTGTCTGGCTTTCATGATCTCAGCAGTTCTCCGCTGTACAGAGATGTAAATCTGGCCTTGGTGGATAAAATAGTCTCACAAATTCATCGCTGAGATGTTTTCATGATGTTAAATGTTTAAGATTTAAAATAATATGTACTTGCAAAAGCTTTTATTCAGGTTTTAAATAAAAAGTTTTCCATCAACAACACTTCTCAGAGAAACTAACAGGACAAGGCACAGTTTTTACGTGTTATACTAGTCCGATAATTTTGCTTGACTCCCACGTCTATTCTTGCTCATGTTTGTGGTCTGTCTTACATGAGTACCTGATTAATCCCACATGAGAGAGGCAGAGATCATAACTGATCTGTATATCAGTAACAGAGAGGGTTGGTCTATCCTCGACTTGAAAATGCTTACACTGAGTGGGGTGGATACTTAGCACCTGCCAGTTTTTGCTGCTGCAGTACTGCAAAAACTAACTTTGAAGTTTCTCACAGCAGGGTCTGGTGATCACTTTTCATACAGGGAACACCAGCATGTGGACAGGTTATTCCTATGCCAGTCAGCAGGAGGAGAGCAAAGAGAGACAAACTGTACTACAGAAATACCAGCTCCTTTGGCTGTGCCTACTCTTCTGGCTGCTCTGACTTGTCTCTGGGACTAGTGTAGTCATGGGTGTAGAAGGAAAAATAGGTGGTCAGAAGCATCTCTGCCTACTTCTAAAGAACGTGGGGGAATCTGGAATTTGACTTCTTCATGTTTGAAATAGAAAAACATAGTGTTGCAGCTGGCCATTACCAACAATTTGACAGTTCAGACCAACATGCTGTAGCTGCAAATGCTCCTGTACCCCCACTTGCTTCAGCAAGGAGAAAAGTTCCCCCCTTCCATATATCATCAACTTAAACTTTTCTAGTAAATCTGAAAGAAAGAAATGGGTTGTTCACAAAGATTTGACCAAAATATTCACTAGAAAAAACATGCTTCTGTTTCAAAGATATTTTTGTGTCCAGCTGTGGGCCCAAAAGAGACAAATGCTAAATGTTCTCGCTTCCTGTTGCCTTCAAGGGAAGATGTATTCACTGGGTCTTGACCCATTCATAAATTGGATCTGTCATGTGCTGAGTAAACCAGGATTTGGTGTAGAATTTGCAGATCAGTTTTTATAACCACATGAATTATTTTGCCATTTATTCTGAGCTTTGATGTTGTTGCTTTGATCCCAGGCTGAAAAAGGGACACGTGAGAGACATTTTGAGCAGTTACCATAAGAATCAAGGTGGCACTCTTCCAAAAGGGAAGATAACAGCAACAATTTCTCTGTGGACAGAGGAAAACTCTAGCCTATTTTCTTCTTACACTTATGTGAGTTACAGTGGATTACTATATAGTGAAGATTGTCATTATTGTCATTGCACATGTCTACAATCTTCTCTTGAGTTATAATGGCCATGACACACAGAAAACTGTGCAGTTGCAGAAATCAGGGAAATGGACTAAAAAAGATCAGGTAGAAGTATGAAAGTCTGAATCTCAAGCTTTCATTCAATGGGAAAATATTTTGATGCAATGCACAAAAACTTATTAAGTTTGGCTAGAATTAACCAACACCTCCACATTTATTGAGGAAGAGAGGGGAAATACAAACCTGTGAATACAGAGCAAAGATGCTTCTCAAAGCTGAACAGCAGCTGGGCTCATTAGTTGTTTGGGTTTTGTTTACATTCTTGCTTTTAAATTAATGATAAAGTGAACAAGTGGAAGTGCCTGCTCTGGCTGACAGTCACCCAGGACTCCCACATCCCTTTCTGGATTCTCCCACATCACATTCTTTCCCTGCAGATGAGGCCACATGCCCACCCACAGACTCCATTTGTCAGGTAAGAAGGTGTACTGAAAACCTAGAGTCTTTCACTTTTAAGTTAAGGCAACCTACGCTGTTTCTGTGAACAGTATTTATTGACTGGTTCATAGAAAGCATTGCCTAGTCCAGCCTCTCGGTGCATGTTATCTCCACAGTGGTCCACAGAGTCCTAGCCGTCGCCTTCCATTTCTGCAGCCCACTGCCACTGTGCTCTTTTACTTTCTTCTGGGAAGAAGACAAGCATCCAAACCTCCCCTGAAATAGATTCAGTCTGTGCTTTCTATGTCAACATAATGCCTCAGTGCTCTCCTCCAGAGAGGGAGACGTGCTGTAGAGACTATATTGTGGGTGCTTATTTCCTTTTTTGAGATCTGAGCCGAAACTCAATTCTGTTGATGTGTAGTCATCAAAGGCCTTGAAGATAGATAACTCGCAGTGATGCTGGTAAATAAAAATCTTGCAGACTGTTAGGTGCTGTCTTATTGCTTCATGTGCAAGTGTTAAATGGGATTATATAGAAGCAGAAAATTAAGCCTGCAGCAATTAAACTACTAAATAACACTGAAGATTGAGATGAAATGTTTTCAGTTTTAACTATTTATTTTATGTTAATTTTATTCACTTTTTTTCACTTATGAAATAGATTAACCCTAAACCATCCCTAATCTGAATCCTTTTCCACAACCACTCACACTGGTGAAACACGGTACCAAAATTGGCAATCTATGTACAGAGAGTTGCCTTTAGCCCTAAGCACAAAGAGTTGCAAATGACAGCACTTTTTTAAACACCTGCAAGACACAGTGACTTTAGTGTTAGAACTTCTTTTGCTATGTTAGGGCTACAAAGGTTGTGCTAGTGCTGAATCACTACTTCCAATGATGGCAAATGACAAGAGTACTTCCCCAGTGAAGAGACAGCCAAATTCAGCGTAATTGCTAAAAAGCCAGCATAGCATTCTTAGATCAGAATTAGAGAGTACATAAATGCTCTTTGCAAATCAGATTTAATTTGTCTTTGTGACAGTGACAGTCCAGCTGTCCTTAGTGGCAAGCCCCAAGGTAAAATACTTTACTGCACTTGCTCTGTTTTATATGCTTTTGATCTAATGGACCTCAAATAGCTGGGTTGAAAAAAATGGTGCTACTCTACACTGGAAGGGTTTGGAAACCAACCTGTCTTCTCATTATTAGAAATAGTACCTTCACTTCATGTTTCAGTCAGGATGGGTAAGAAACCTGTGCTTGTTCTTTGGCTAAGAGTATGCAGTTTCCGTTTCTGAGGTTCCCATTATAGTTTCCACCAACTCTGAACGCCCTTAGACAAAAAAAAAAAAAAAAGAAAAAAGAAAAAGTAAAATTAAAAAAACCCACCTAGTCTGGGGCTCTCCTGTGTTGTTTATACACTGTTTAAAATGTTATCAAGTCTTTTTTTCACTTTGCATGCTTAAAAGCAAATTGTTTCAACCACTACTTCCTTATTTCTCCTCCCTTCCTCTTAACTCTTTAATAGGCAATCTCTTAGATACTCAGGCCTTTCTTGTTCATTTAGTCTGTGAATAAGTTGATCTATGCATCTTCCCAGCCAACTGGGTGTATGAAAGCCAACCAAATTTTCAAATAGCTGCTCAGCAGGAAAGCAAGATAAGGTTGAAGAGGTGGCAACAGTTTGGTTGGATTAGGGGTTTGTCAGGCTTTTACCACAGAGAATTTTACGGTCTTCTCATTCATCTTTCTAACACTGTTTTATTTTGACAAGCCAACATCACACATTGTATCAGAAGTATCAGGATTGCTTGCTATCTGCCACCACACAACATTAAACCCGACCTGTTCAACTACGACTTTCCCCAAACCCTATCCTTCACAGTGATGCATCCACGTGCCCACTGATATGAGTTAATTATACCAGCAATGACAGGATGTCTCAAGAGACAGCTCATGTCTTGGGCTGGGGCAAGGAGATATGTGTAAACTATTCCACGTGTGTCCCATGAGCGTTAGTCTCCACTCTGAGGCCAACCTGCCCCATATTGTAACTCCATGAGCCCAGCTTTCATTTTTACTGAATCCATTTCTCTGCCCTTAAAGTGGGGAAAACAGCTTCCTAAGTATCTCCCTGTCAAATTGCCCCTCTTAGCAGGTAAATGTAGTCAGTGTAAGTATAGGATATCTGTTCTCAAGGAGTTTGTCAGTCATTTGAGAGCCCAGAAAATCCTATTTTACCTTCCAGTTTGTGGAGATATTTTCAATTTAAGATATTATTTCATTATTATAGTTTGGACAGAAAAAAACACTACCTGTAAAGAAAGAAATTTCTATTTTGACAATTGATTTGGGAAGTTTCATTATTTGGCTATCATAATTTAAGGTACAAGGTAGTGCTCAATTTAAAAAGAAAAATAGCTGAACACAGTTTTGTCAAATATGGTCCCTTGAACTGGATAGTCAAAAAGATAGCACAAAACCTCACTCATTCAAGAGCTTTCTGTCAACTTTTGAATTATTTCATCAAGCTTACTGCATTGTTTCAAGAAGTCATTGAAAGTTTTGCAGAGATTATAGCATAAGAGATCTTGATGCCTTGTCTGGGAAAAACGTAGTTATAAATCATGAGAACAAGTCCACTGATACCAGTAAATTAATGTTAATCAATTAGATGAATACTTTCTACAAAACTGGATATAGAATGCATCTAACTTCTTCAGGCATTCTAAGAAAAGAATGCAAAATCTAAGTAAACATGTAGTGCATTACTGCAAGTTTTCATCTTGGAGTAAGCATGCAGGTATGGTTTTTCAGACAGCTTCGTCACTTAAAGAAAAGCAGGTTCTGTGCCTGCAATTTCAAAAGCTGCTTGTTGTCCTTGTAACAGTTGGAGCATTTACAAAGTGAGACACTATTATTTCTTAAGCCAGGAGCAGCAGGTAACTGAGCAGTGCGAATATATTGGTCCTGTAAAAAAAAAGAAAATTAAATCATAGTAGGAAAGTGACTTTTTAAAAGTCATTGAGCAAGTGAAAGAGACCACTGAAATTGAAGACGATCTGATTATCATACTCAAGAATACACTTACAGTCTTGTCAACTGTTAGAAGAGTCCTGCTTCTTAATCATCTACCTTTTGTTATTGCAAGGAGGCTCTTTCTCAAAAAAGATGCAGGGAAGTTGATAACATTTTAATGTCCTTAACATTTTAATGTCCTTATTGTCATGGCTTTGTGTAGGAATGATAATGAGGAAGCTTGTTGTGGGTGTTGTCATCAACCCAATTCATCCCAGTACTTTGAAAGTGTTCTTGGCGTGCCAGAGCCATCCTTTTACCCAGGCATGTTCAATAAGGTGGATCCTTACGCTAATCTAGGAAGTTACAGTGTTTTGGTTACCGTGCCACTGCAGAGAGGTCACTGATATACTGCCTTCCTGGTCAAAAGTATTGTTGCTACCTTTTCATTGGCAATTCAGGCAGCAGGAGATAAGTTTGCTTTTGCTTTTGCAGAAGGGTGCCTGGAAAACACTCTGGAATGCTATTGCGAAGGACTGATTCCTCAAAAATATTTGGATGCCTAATTACTTTTGAGGACTTAGGCCAAAATGAGCATCTTTACTAAATTTTGTTTTGTTGTAGCTGGTTAAAGAAACAAAACAAAACAAAACAAAACAAAAAAAAGGCAGTAGCTACAAGGCAAACAAAAGCCAGACATTTAATAAAATGTAAACTAGATAGTTCACTCTTTGGTCAGATTATGAATTTGAGCAGAGCAAGTAAGAACAAAGCAAGAATGAAGTATGACCCTATTATTCCTGAAGACTGCAAAAGTTAGTATTTCATCTATAACTAAAAAAAATGGCAGTGGCAAAGAGTTGTCATGTGATGTGACCTAAAAATAGGAGACCAGTATAAACACATGT
Source organism: Psittacus erithacus (assembly GCA_009867235.2). NCBI lineage: Eukaryota > Metazoa > Chordata > Aves > Psittaciformes > Psittacidae > Psittacus > Psittacus erithacus. The sequence goes on along the minus strand of WYDI02024451.1, from coordinate 4,898 downwards.
TCAGCCTAAACAGTAGTCTTGTGATTACTGTGACCATTTAAAAATATTTCCTATTGTCATTTTATAACCTTTAAAAAGAAAGGATAAGTTTTAGGTGATAAATTCTTAGGTGCTTCTTCTTTCTACTAGTCTTGGTAAATAAAGGATGGATTTCTTTTACATTAAAGAAACAGGTAAACAGAACTAAGTAACAAGCTTTGGGTTTTTTTGTGGAGTAATTTATTACATGATGGAACAAAATGCTTTAAAAACTATCAGTCTATGCAGTGCAAATACAAGTGACTTTTATGTGTAGTTTATGGTACGTCTTAGAGGTAACATCTATAGAGATGGTGTGGGAGTGGTGGGAGGTCTGAACTGAGGAAACTGCTTTTGAAATTTGTTTTTGTGTGTGTGTATAATGTTTTTTAAAGAGTTTCAGAGAATTGAAAGAGGAACCTGTGCTGAGCAGCTAGTCTTAACTTGTGCAAAACTTTCCCTACATCATGTGATATCTTTTATCTTTGCACCCTTATCTTTGGCATCTGAGATGTTAGAGCACTATGGCTTTACTCAAGTGCATGGCTGGCTGGCTGGTGCTAGAAGGGGGTGTGAGAATTTATTTTGCCTTTTTAGACTGTTTTATAGTAAGATAATACACAATCCTTAAACCTCAATCTTCAAGAAAATGGCTTTATTTTAAAGCTTAAAACTTTGTTTTCCTTTTCTTCCTCTCTCTCTCTCTGTATCTGTGTATGACAGTGTGGCAGAGCAAGAAACAGGGAAACACACACAAAAAAAGAAAGGACACTAAAGGTGCTGTCCTGGAATTTACATTACCTTTATATTTTTATTAAAGACTTGCTGAGATTTTAAAATAAAAAGGACTTGGGCCTGTTTCATTCAGTTCCCTGTGTGAGTCTCAGAACAGTGGCTTTTTCCATCATTTGCTTGCCAAACCGCACTAACCCTCCAAGGTCTGTAATGTTAAGTGACTATCACAGGCATCAGTGGCTGCATCTCTAACACATTGATGGGCCTCTCCATTGATGTCACACTGCAAGGCAGGCTGGCCACCACATGCACCTGGAGAAACCATGCCCCAGCCCCAGCTGGTTTGAGCAGGGCTGGGGAGATCATAGGCTTGGCAGTTATGTGGGAAAATCCTCAGACAGCCTCGAGCCTTGAACTTCCCATGAGCTAGCACGAGCCATAGGTCCCAAAACAGAGCTGAGAACTAAGTAGTAGCAAAGATTAAATGACCTCTGCTGTTCTCAGAAAGAGAAGTGAGACAGTAGTTGATGCTGATCTTCCTCCAAAGCAGGGAAGGGGTGTTACTGTGCTTTCAAAAGCACCGTCCTGTCTCTACTCCCTGGAAGCTGAGGGCATCCTTGGGGTGTCACAGGAGAAGCTGGCTGCTATGGGGGCTGCGATCATGTTTCAGCCACTGCCAAAGCATCAGATGCCTGCTACTGAAGGAGTTCCCAGCAGCAATTCTACTTCAAGATCTATGGTACTACAAGAGAGTGAAAAAGGGAACCAAAACCTTTTGACAGTGAAGGCCTGATGTGCGCCCAGGTTTCAAGCTTGCTGACTTTTATCAAATCTCATTTCTCATCAGATATTTCCATGTATTATGCATTTCTTTGGGGCCAACAAATTGTATTTTTACATTAATATGATGCTAATAGATTAATCAGCTCCAGGGGAGATTTTTGGTCACTGGAACATGCTTCTCTGTACTATTAGCTCACAAGAATGCCCCCTGGTGCAGATTTGGTTTGTGCTAGCTGACTTCTCCCCACCAGTTCCCAAGCACAGTTCAGCAGCCAGGACCATGGCAAGAAGGCAAAGCTGTGTGCCATCACCCTGCTAAAGAAGCCAGATAGCATAAGCAGAGGCTGCCCCTGGCCAGCCAACTTCTGCAGCAGAGAACTGCCCCAAACACATGTGGTTTATAAGTACCAAGCAACACTAGGAGTACCAAAGGTGTTCTCTACCTTCAGTCAGAGCAGCGGCTCTTCTGGAGACAGAAGGTGTTTTTAAGAAGAGAAGGGATTCCTCAGTGATAACAGAATTTCCTGTGGTATTTTTCCAAGACTTAATTCTGTACCTGTGTAGCAAAAGGCCAGGCTCATTACTACGCTTCCCTCTCCTCTGGGCTTTGCCAGTATCCAGTACAGCTTGTGTCGATGGCCAAAGCAATGGCTGAGACAACCTGGTAGGTATCTTCCATCTGAGCAGTTTAAGGATCCAGAAAATTACGCAAAGAAGTGCTGTCTCCTTAGACATATCAGCAAAATTCAGGTAGGGTCCAACCTCACACACAGACACATAATATTATCTTCATAATTAAGCAGCTGAAGTCGTAGAAATTTATCTGTGATAGGCTACAGGCCAAAGATCTTGGGTGTCCTCATGGGGGCGTGGAGGACCCCAAGCTAGCGCTCCTGCTGCTGGGGAGGTTCAGGATGAGAGAAACCTGAGTCAAAAGCTGCTCCTCTTCAGTTTCTGAGGGGCTCCCCTCTGAATCTTGAATGGGTGGTTTACACGAGGAATCAGACTTGTGATGCTTGAACATACGCATCACTCCATGGCACATTTGCCCAGCTTGTTCAGGGATACTTAAAGGGTTTTGTCTTGAATTGTTTGCTTTCACAGCTGTTTTTCTATCCCAAGCACATTGCTGCCATATTTACCATCCTCAGTACGTGATTGATGATGCAGTCCTGCAGTTACAGCCTTCAGCCCATGGAAAGTCTATCTCACTTGTTGATGTAGCTGAATTGTTTACTGGATGTGACACGAAGCTTCCTGTAATGCAATAATACCAATTCTTCAGTGACATGGCCTATTTTGGCAGGGCTGTATCAGTGTGTGCTATGGCTATTCCGTTTCCTACAGAAATTTTTACTCTTTCGTGAGGCTTCTCAGATGCCTAAATTAGGTCAGATTCCCAGTGAAAACCAGGGCAATCAGCCTTAGCATTTTTACACCTTTTATGTATCTGCAGAGATGCAAATGTCTGGGTTTTTTTTTCTCGCTGTTTTATGTGATATGCTTCATACACTTCACACGTAGAAAATGTCCAGTTCCTTCCTGGACCTTATTAATACCTTTTCCTGTCCTTTTTTCCTAAGAATACAGAGGATTTAATAACATTCCCACCCTAAGTATGTGTCATCCTGAACTATATGCTTTTCTGTGCCAATTGGCTTTCTCTAGTCTTTAGTTTTAAAACTATAAACTCAACTTTTAGTAACAAGAGCCTTGACCTGTTTTGGTTTAGGTAAAACCATATTTCCCTGAATAAGTGCCATCTGCAGCAAACATTTCCTTTATTCTTAGTACACTTACATCATTTTTCTATGCAACTATCTTCAATTTACACACTGAAGCTGCAGGAATGCAGTAATATTTCAGACATCATTTAGAGGTCTCTATAGCTCCTAGAAACACAAATTTTGCCTCCAAAGAACTGTCTCCTACTGCTCTATTGTTATTAGTACCTTATCAGAGCATGATTGTACCAGTCTTCAAAACTACCTTAGAGGTCTATATCTAAAAGCCTATAATCAGCTCACTAGCCAAGGGCTAGAATTTCTGGGTTTTATCAGGTGATATTTTAATCTGTGCCACTGAAGGACCATCTGTAGCAGCTTTTTCACCAGCCTGCTGTTCCTTTGTGAGTAAATGAGTAAATGTCCGTCCTCCTCAGAAAGGCAGGGATTGTTCTTCTGTGGTGGGACTCCACCTTCATGGTGTGTTTGCAAGTTTATTCAGTGTACATATTTTCTGCCACATTATTTAACTGGGTTTTTTTGAGTTAGTAGGTTTTAGTGGATTAGAAGGAGTTTAATTTCCTTTTCATTTTAAACTATTTGGGTGAAGGAAATATGGTTTGTTTTGTCACTTTTAAGTGCCATAGGGTAAGAACGTTGTGCTTTCTTTTCCCACACCTGAATTCTCACCACAGTCAAGTCCCTCTCTGTTCTGGAGACTTGTTTTGAGAGCTCATGCCACTCAGGGCTCCTCTTCTTGCTCTGACAAAGCCATATATTTTGCTTGAGGTTAGACCCCAGTCTCAGCTAAACCTCAGCTAAACCTCTATAGTTAGATCCACAGCCAGGAAACGATTAAGGGCAATTAATTAGCTACCACTGTCTCACCGAGTTATACCACGTCTTATGTCTATAGCTACCTTTGGAATCACCTACAGCTTGCATTTAAAATATATGGATCTGTTTTATGATAAAACCTGAAAAGTTTCAAGTTCTCCAGTCTAGAGGTCAAGCTAAATAAATCTGAAATATCTACTGCAGTTTTGTGTGTTTGTCCTTGTTGCTGCACTTCACAGAGGTAGCATAATTTTTGAGATGGCTTAATTTTAGGTGTCACCTTAAAAGGAAATTCTCTTTAAATGTTTTGGACCTAGTGAAACTCAAACCTTAAATTTAGTCTGAGTCTTTTTACATTAGGATTTGGAGCTCCTCTGCTGTAGGAGGAGCTTTCCTTTCATTTAAAAGTTTATCCTACTAGCACTTCATATCCAAATAGCAAAAATTTTGCTTGCAGTTATGAAAAAAAATTAAAGACAGAATAATGTTATCAGTTTTAGCTGTACTATGAAACAAAAAGATATCAGACATTATTATATATGATCATACAATACCATAAGATATATAATACCATGCACACATACATATGTACATGCATATAGCTATACGATGAATCATTAATACGGGCTAAAGCATCATCTGATAAAAAAGAGAAATTATAGCACTTGGAGTGTCAGTGTTGAGGTTTATAGGCATTCAGTGTGTGGTACCAGTGAAAAAAAAATAAATCTAGGACATACGTATATAAATTATGTTTAATATATATCATATAAAATTATATAAAACATATATAAATTATGT